>VMDO01012472.1:8855-61952 GCA_007922755.1 Pedetes capensis | reverse complement strand
AAGCTAAGCAGGGTCGGGCCTGGTTAGTACCTGGATGGGAGACCGTCTGGGAACACCAGAAGCTGTAGGCTTGGGAGAAGGACCTGGCAACCCCCTCCCAAAAATCAATCTGCCATTGAAAACCCTATGAACAGCAGAGAAGCACTGACAATAGTGTTTCCCCTGTTGTACAGAGGGTCGCTATGAGTCGGATACCGACACAACGGCACCTAACAACAACAACAAATATATATATATATATATATATATATATATATATATATATATATATATATATATATATATGAATTTAATATTTTAGGGGGAGGGAAAGGATTCAGTCTGCAGCGGGCTCTATGGTAGGCATGTCAGTAAATCCAAGTCTCAGTGAGCTTACTGTGTAGCACTATGTAGTAGAACATAGGCAGGTTAATGGAGAATTATAAGTTTAAAGATATAGTACAAAGAGTTCTGAGTATTAAAAGAGTACAAAGAAGATACACCTCCTGAGACCTGGAGGCACCTCCCTAGAGCCATAAAAAGCGTCCTGAAGGAGGTGGCACTTTGACACTTGAAAGCAACGCTTCAGGATGGTTTAGCAGTCAAGTAAGGGGAAGGGACACTGTTGAAAATAAGTGCTGTGGGTAGAAGGAACCACATGAGCAAAAGCCCGTGGGCAGGAGGGCATAGTGCACTAGGGCTTGAAAGTTATTTAATGACTAGAGTCAGGGAGAGGAAGGAAAAATGAGGAGCAATGACAAGATAGGCTGAGAAGCCAAGGAGGCCCGCACCATGGCGTCCCACGTAACCATATGAAGGAGTTGGCATTGTGGTTTGAGAGCTGTGGAGTGTGGCATTCCCAGATATGTGTTTGTTGTTGTTGTTGTTAGGTGCCGTCGAGTCCGACTCATAGCGACCCTATGTACAGCAGATTGAAACACTTCCCGATTCTATGGCAGGCACGTGATCTTATTTATGTTTAAGCCCATTGTTGCAGACACTGTGTCAATCCATCTGGTGGAGGGTTTTCCTCTTTTTCGTTGACCTGCCACTCTCCCAAACATGATGTCCTTCTCCAGGGATTGATCTCTTCTGATTACATGTCCAAAATATGTAAGCTGCAGATGTGTGTTTAGAAGGATCATACTAGGAACATGATGGACAATGGATAATGAAGCCAGTAGATGAATCTGGAGACTGCGGTAGTACCTGGGGGAAGAAATGATTGGTACCTGGGTGTATTGTTGGCCAATGGGATGATGAAAAGTGAATGGATTCAAGAAATAATTAAGAGGAACAATGAAGAAATCTCAGGAGAAATTAGAAACTACAATGAAAATGAAAACACAGCATATCAAAGTGTGGAGACTATAGCCAAGGATGTATGTAGAGGGACATTTATACTATTAAATAAAAGAGAAATCCCATGATTCCACCTATATGAACTCTCTGTTGTTGTTGTTAGGTGCCGTCGAGTTGAGTCCAACTCATAGTGACCCTCATAGGATTTTCAATGGCTGACTGCTTCGGGATTGCCTTGGGAGTAGATTGCCACGTCCTTCTCCCATTTTGCGGTGCTGAGAATCAAACTTAGGACCTCAGAGACTGCAGCGCAGCGCTCTACCAACTGAGCTAAATCCCAGCCCCATGAACTCTTTAGAGTAATCATAATATTCACAGAGACAGAAAGAATGGAGAGCCCTAGGGTTTGGGGAGCAGCTGTTTAATGGATCGAGTTTCCATTTTGCAAGATGCAAAGAGTTCTGGAGGTGGGTGGCGGTGACAGTTGCTTGACAACATAAATGTACTTAATGCCATTGAACAACACACTCAAAAATGGTTAAGACGGTACATCTTGCATTGTGTGTATTTTGCTACAATTTGAGAAAATCAAAAGGAAGAGGAGGAGGAGGAAGGGATAGAAGAACGAGAAACATCTCAAATGGATGATCTAAGTCTGACCGAGGCAGTTTCTATTCTCTGCAGCAAAGAACTCTGTTGTTTGGTATAGTGGCCAAAGTGAATGGAGGTGAAGGTCACCAGCAGTGAGCAGGTCAGGAAACTGAGAGGTCAGGGTGTTGGGTTGGCCATCCATCAAAACAAGGGGACTACTCAGAATAATGGTATTAAAGAGGTGGTGAGTATTTGGGGTGATGAGGACTATAAACCACGGGCCAGCCAACACTCTCACTAAATGAGGTTGATTGGCAGAGTCAATGGATTGTAGTAGTTAGATAGCACAAGGATTTGCATTCCAAATGACACAAGCTCCCATGTGGTAGTTCATTCGTTTGTAAGGGCAGGTGTGTTAGTTGTGTGGAGGAAGCAGTAGGTTTTCTCCGAGATAGCAGGGGAAAGAGCATTAGAGGCCAAGTGGGCTGCTCCTGTAGCAGCGGAGGCTGACTGCAGGGCTGGGTGGACAATGTTCTTTGGCTTGTGTTTAGACATATTGCGCTGGCCATGATTAGGAGTAGGGAAGACAGCCTGATGGAGAGAGGGGAAGACAGTAGGCAGATGACAGTTAGGAAGCTGCGGTAGTCCCAGGAAAAAAAGGAATACACTAGAGAAGGAGTCTTGGAGGAGCATACTAAATTGGAGGAAATGACACCAGATTTGGACAACTCATGTGGACAAAAAACCCTCCTGGTACTTGGGAGAGGAGTCTGAGTTAGGGATGATGTTTTAGTAACAGAATTAAAACAGTAGCTTAACCCTTACATGAATTCACAACAGCACAGGGGAATGGAGTGGAGTGTGGAATATTTGGTCTCACACCCTTGTGGCTGATGGAGGCTCCTAGAGGGCAGGCAGATAGGATTCACTAGTGAGGTGGTCCGGCTGGAAAGTTCTCCCAGAGCAGCAATGTTCTGCACGCTTGCTACATGTGCACTCATTTTATCTAAAGAGGAGAGCCTCTACCACCTAGAACATCTGGGTTCAGGGGCTCCATGGTTGCTTTAAACCTGCAACCGAGTCCGTAACAGAGAACATAGGAAATGTCTACCCCAAACGTCAAGGCAAATTGTCACCTTTTAGGTTGAATTCAGAGCTTTGGATCCCCTTCTCAGGTCTCATAGTGTTGTCTTGCCAGAATCCAGGATGGATTAATTCATTCTCTCTCTGTGTCTCTGTCTCTGTTGTCTCTCTCAGAAGCTGGAAATTTGGATTTTTTATGTTTCGACCTTTTGAACATTGCACAAGCCAAGGCCATGCATGGTGACACACAGCTATAATCCCAGTAACCCATGAGGCTGAGCCAGGATGATCAGAAGTTCAAGGTCAGAATCAGCCTGGGCAACTCAGTGAGGCTCTGTCTGGAAAAAAAAAAAAAAAAAATAATAAATAAATAAATAAAAAGGAGCTGGGGGTGTGGCTCAGTGGTGGACTGCTTGCCTGGCAAGTCCCTGAATTCAACCCCCCAGTACTGGAAAACAAAACAAAACACATTTTCACAAGCCAGATCCAGCCCCTGGGCCAACAGTTTACAGCCTCAGATCTAATTGGTCTATAGAACAAAGAATGTGCTTATGCTATAGTCTGGTTTGGTTCCATGAGAGGGGTGTAGACAGCCACGCATTGTTACACAAACAGTGTGTCATTTGCTGGCTGCGTTTGTCCACAGAGCAGCACCACTATTGTAAAGTAGGCAAGCTTGTCTTTTGGCACCCAGTACCTCAGTGTTCTGTGCCGTTCCCCCCACCTCACCTGACCTGATGCCCATACCAGTGTGCTAGGTTGCTCTACGCACTCTTCCTGTTCCCAGAAGCAGTTGTTAGGAAATGCATTTGGTCTAAATGGCATTCCAAAGAGGGTATGATAATTCCACCCTGGTGTGCCATTGCTTAGCTTTAAAGTGACTAGGCACCTGCAGTGTAGATGTCTCCAGAATACAATCACCCAAGAGATGGAAATGGAGTAAAGACTTTCTAAAATGCCACCTTTCTTTGATCTACCCTATGTTGTTGCTGTTAGGTGCAGTTGAGTTGGTGTCTGACTCATAGAAATCCTACATACAATAGGCGAAACAGTATTGTCAGTGCTTCTCTGCTATTCATAGGGTTTATACCAGGTTATAGCACCTGGTGTTCCCAGGCAGTCTCCCATCCAAATATTAACCAGGCCTGACCCTGCTTAGCTTCCGAGATCTGATGGGATCAGATGCCACATTGGTACGGCTGCAGGAGATTTACCCTATAGGACCCTAAAAAAAAAAAGTCAGATGACATTAGATTATTGAGGGTGCTATGAATTTTTAAAAGCAACTTAGTTGGTGTTGTTCTTACTTGCATCCATTGTGTTTCTGACTCAAACATGTCTTAAACTTTGTTTATTCAATCATTAAGCTTGTACTGGGCTGGGATTTAGCTCAGCTGGTAGAGGGCTGCTCTGCAGTCTCTGAGGTCCCAGGTTTGATTCCCAGTACCTCAAAAATGGGAGAAGGACGTGGCAATCCACTCCTGAGGCAATCCAGAAACAATCAGCCATTGAAAACCCTATGAGGGTCGCTATGAGTTGAGCATGGCAAACAACAACACAAGAAGTTTGTACTGGACAACTGCCTAGTACTGTGCAGAGCTGGTAAAAGTATTTCTATTTCAAGGGGTCAAATCAAACAACAATTGTACATGCTAAATTTTATAATATTCTTCTGAAAAGGAACTTTTGATGTCCTGCAAAAGAACTTTTAAATACGCTATTAACCAAACACACTGACACTATAATTTACTTTGCACTTTACAAACTTTATTAAATAATGGGCATTACTTTCATTATCTTATATACAGTATTTAAACTATGTTTTCTAGACGCATTCGCCCCCAACAAAGAACAGAATAGGTGAAAAGTGAACTTATAAAAAAAACTGAACCTTCAGTATAGGAACCTAATAAGAACTTGTAAGTACATATAGCTTCCCCCCCAATTATGTACATCCCTACCGCACCCCTAAAAGAAAATATTTTAAACAAAAGGCATTTAACTGATAACTTTGAGGAAACATACGAACGTGATTATATACATACACACAACTCTCAAAATCTGCATCTTGGCCCACAGAAGTGATCAATAAAAATCACAGATTTGTCCTAGAACCTAAAGGTCCACATAGACATTTTATACAGTAAGATGTCCACCTTCATGCAGTGGGGTGTTCTTCCAGTTGACATGGAAGTCTTGCAACATGACACTGGGGTGAAGAATTAATATTTTTTGAGACTCACAACAGTAATATGGAATTTGGGTCACACAGACTATAAAGAAAAAAAAAGGGAAACTGTATTCCTGGACAAGAGTCAGGTAACTTTTAAAAAAATAGGGTATACAAATGCACTTACACATACCTGGCAAGTCTAAGAACATACTTTCTTGGGGTACTTGTCTTTTTTGACATTGTTTAATCATGAAAACTCATATGTTTGCAGAAAAGCAATGAAAGAAGGAATGTAAGGATTATTATTAGTTTTTGGTAGTGCTGGGGATGGATTCCAGGGCCTTGCGCGTGCTAGGCAAGTGCTACACCACTAAACTACATTTCCAGCCCTGGACTTTGTTTCATGAATTACAAGAAGACAGAACATTTTGGAGAACAAAAAGCTTGGGTGTTTTTTTTGTTTAATTTAAAATGCAAAATGCCTTAAGTACCTCTTTGCAAATAAGGAGAGTCACATTTTACGTTTTACAGTTCAGAAAAAGAGGCATACGCCTTTAAAGGAAGAAAAGAATTTTGGAATGATGTCACTGATGCAGTATTCATGACATTGATCGATTGATTTTTATTGCTTACCGTTGGGTGAAAAGGGCAGACCCCTTGGCCTACACATATGATCACACCTTTTCAAAAGGGAACTGATTGGTTTTCAATTAGAACAAAGAGAAAATGAATTAAAATGGAAACTGAGAGTGTGAAGGGAGCCAGAGTGTACAGCTGCTTAACAGGAGGATGCCAAGGTGCTAGGAGAAAATATTTTGACTGCATTGATGGTGGTGGTTGCTAGGGGTCACGATAATGGAGCTGCCAATAAAATAAAATATGTTTACAAAGTCGCAATAAATCTGCTTTCATTTTTCTCTTTAGCTTATTTAATTTTGCTTTTGACTCACAATGTCTTCCTTTTGCTCCTCTGTTTGCACCCTGTATGAAGACCATAATTACAACAGATGCTATGAATCAGAACCTAGTAACCATAGATTCTGTTCTTTCATGTACCTCAAAACAATGAAAAAAGGCTCCCATGTTATGTATTGTTTGGAAAACAAATTCTTGCCCCATTCCCACAGCCAATGACTCTTCAGGGCTAGGATCAGGGAGGGCATTCAGCAGAGTCCGGAATTCAAGGAAGCTGCCTGTGAAAAACTGTTCTGGAAAGGGTAACCTCAAAGTGCTTTGTCTTCTTTTAGCTTAAGGTTTACTCTGTGTTGACAAGAGACAGGCACACACAACGGTATGGTGCGGGGTTGTGGTTTGCCTTTGGGTTTTCCTTTTTCAACTGTACTATGAAAAGATAACCAAGTAGTTTCCAGGAGTCTTCTCAGCTTTTCTAATAGTTAAGTCAGTTTGCATTTTATTGAATTTTCTTTAAGCCATGAAGGAGACTGTTCATTTCACCCCAGAAATCACATAATACAATAAGCAGCACATTATCTGGGCTTTGTCCAGGAATCCAGGTATAAAGATTTTTGCTTATAGCAAATTGGTCCTAGTGCTACACTTTAATTGTCAATAGTGACACAATTTCTCCTTCAAAATGAAATAATATAGGAACACCAGCATAGGGGCCCCCCCAAACAGGCGCTAAGGCTACATACATTCCAATAAGAGATATCTGGTTTAAGTTATTCTAGGGTCTTGCCACAAATGTAGCAAAAATGTCAGATATAAGCATAATTCTTTAAACAGCTTCAGTTTCCTTTCATTTTAAAGCATGTGAAAGGTTCTCCTTGCTGTCTTCGAGTCACAGGATAAAATGACTTGGGGATTCTGGATAACACAAGAGGGTTATTGCATGTCTTACATAGGGGGCACTATTGTCAGGGTATAGGAAACACTATGGTCACTGTGTTAAAAAAAAAAGTCTAAAAATATTTCAAGTACGATTGACTTATATGAAACATGAAGACAACCGGCATTAGAAAAGATACTGTTAGATGCTGACATTTGCTAAAGTACAATCCTAGCTGTATGGTCAGCCAGGGCTGTAAAAGAAAGTGTATCTTACACCTGTGGTTATTACAAAATTGCTCTAATCTGGCACATACAAAACCCTCATCAGGATCTGTAACTTCTGAGCATAGGAAGGAGGTAATTCAGGCAGCTGTCATGAAGAACCTTAGGCAAAGCTGCTTGAACTAAGACATTGAAATTTTTCCCTTAGAGACTGGACAATATTTTGTTGATTGGGTGACGGCCCCCTCCAAAGATAGTCATTCAGTTTGTCAGAATCATTATATGCCGTCAGGTAAGGAGAAAGCCCAAGCTTGCTGTTTATTGGTTCTTTTGGAGCGCATGGAGTATTCAAAGAGCAAGCGCTGTTGTTGCTGCCGATGTTTGCCGCAAAGTCATCGTCCATGACCTTTGAGTCCGATTTCCTCCTGCGATGACTCTGGGAGAGCTCCAACTCCGCCTCGTCGTCTTCTGACTTTATTTCCACATAGTCATCTTCATCTCCTTCGGTCTCTTTGAAATTGGAAAAATAGTTCTGCCTTGCCATTTGGGCATTTAAGGGGGAATTTCTATTTACTACCAAAACTTTCTGTGAGTCTTGGAGTGTGAGATCGGAGTGTTTTTCAGTGCCCTGTGGAGAAGAGCCAGCCGCACCTGCCAGCAAGTCCCGGTGGCTCCCACACCTGGAACCTTTGTGCAACGACAGCAGCTGCTGCTTTCCTGCCTCACTGGGGTAGTTGATGGAGTCCAGTGATTTGTTGATGGAGATGGAAGAAGACGACTGTGACCTGTTGTAACGCTGGGATTTAGCAATGATTCCTTTCCGCCCCAGGGAGTTGTAAAGATGGCCCTGACAGTTGTTCTCCTTGTGGGGCTGACTGACGACCACGCTGCAGCGCTGCGTGGAGCCCAGCAGAGGCTCGGAGACCTGAAGAGAGGGCACGGAGCAAGCCGCAGACAGCTGTCGGGGAGTACTTTTTGCACTGATCTCTACCGTGGGATATTTTGACTTCATGTCTTGCTCTGGCCGGGGACAGAAGTCGGCTAACTCTCCATTACTATAGGTTGAGTACCAAAGCCAGTCCTCGCCACCACGCCGGGCTTGGGAAGGTGACGCGGCCCTGACGATGGAGGGTTCTTGTGTGTTGGCCCAGCCATCCTTCTGAGTTTTAAGGGGTGTCTCCCTGAACACAATCTGGTCATACAGCTGGGAATACTCAGCGATCCTGGCACCTGGAAAGCAAATATGGAAACATGAGCACACACAGGATCATTCCCATATACGAAGGTCAAATGTAAGAACATCACATCCTAACAAATGGATTCAGAAACAACTTAAACGCGGGCGCAGTGGCGCACACCTGTAATCCCAGCAGCTTGGGAGGCAGAGGCAGGAGGATCGCAAGTTTGAGACCAGAGGCAGTCTGCGTAACTTAGCGAGACCCTGCCTCAAATAAAGTAAAAAAATGGGCTCGGGTGCAGCTCAGTGGTCCAGCACTTGCAAAGCATGCAAGCGCGAGGCTCTGGGTTCAACCCCCAGTACCACACACACACACACACACACAAAAAAAAAAAAAGGAACTTAAATATCAGACAGGACTTTTAAGTGCAGTCTGAGGATGAGTGGTCCTCGGACACAAAGGGACAGACTAATAAAGTAGCCCGCAGTTTCACAAAGATGGAAATGCCACTGCAAAGTTCATTTAATCTGAGCTAATTCTGCGTTATTTTATGTCAACAGCAGGTCTGCGCGTGTCCAACCTATGCAGTGCAATTTCATGTGTCCCTTTCAAGCATGAGACAGTATGAGTGCTGAGAACAGGCATGTAAAAGCAAGAACAGCAGCACGAACGTTCTGGTCAATAAAAAAAATGACTCAAATGTCATTAAAAGAAATCTGACCACCATGCACAATGCGGTTTTCCCCCTGGTTTCTTTCCACTCTTTTTTGCCTTCAGACAAGCACTCCTAGCGGAGTGGGCTCCTAGAGGATGTTCCTGTATTTCTGGTTTCTAGGCAGCCCTGCCCTGCGCCATCTGGCAGACAGCTTGGAGGGGAGGTTCTTCCCTGCTGTACTTCCAAACCATGTGTATCAACTAACTCATATCTCCTTTCCCATCCCCAAGACATTGGGTGGGAATGCCTGCAACTGCCAAGCCCTTCTGAATGGACTACTTATACTTATACCCAATACTCAGATGCTCTCTAGGACTGGCTTGAGAATAAGACTTGACCGTTCCTTTCACGAAAACTTTTGCCACTCAAAATTGAACTGTGGGAGGCCATTTTCCCTGTAGCCACACTTCTGAGTATAGATGTTTATTTCTTTTCTTTTCTTTTCTTTTCTTTTTTTTTGTGGACTGGAGGTAGAAGCCAGGGCCTCGTGCTTGCTCTGCAAGTGCTGGACCACTGAGCTGCATTCTCAGCCCTTTTTTTTTTACGTTTTGAGACAGGGTCTCGCTAAGTTATGCAGACTGCCTCTGGTCTCGAACTTGCGATCCTCCTGCCTCCGCCTCCCAAGCCACTGGGATTACAGGCCTGTGCCACAGCACCCAGCTAGATGCTCATTTCTAAAGATATTAACTGAAGCATGCTATGGATGGATCATTCTCTTGGGCCAATGAAGATTTAAGAGAGCCATGAGATGTCAATTTGAGACCTCTCCCCTCTGTGAGCCTGGCACCCACATGATTACCCTAGAATCAAGACTCTATGCATCCTATGAGTTGCTTACTGAGACCACATCAACATGAGCTCTGTGAAGGAAATCTAGCCCATCTATGACAATCAGCAAATGGTATTATGTTTTCTTCTCCTTTAAACTATTTATATTTTCAGTAACCTGTTAATAGTAAATTATAGTTGAATTTAAATGAAATACTCATCTAATTTCCTGTCATTTCTTTTGTCTGCCTTCTTTGAGGATAGAAATAATGGGCTATTGTTTTGTGACCTTTAATTGTGACCCCTGCCATTTTCTCACCCTCCCAGCGATCAAGGCAAATCATCTGTTTAACTTCTCATTGTTGTTGTTGTTGTTAGGTGCCGTGGAGTCAGTATCCGACTCATAGCGACCCTCATAGGGTTTTCAATGGCTGTTTCAGGATTGCCTTGGGAGTGGATTGCCAAGGACTGCCTTGGGAGTGGAAAATGCCCTTCTCCTATTTTTTTGGTGCTGGGAATTGAACTCAGGACCTCAGAGACTGCAGCGCAGCACTCTACCCACTGGGCTAAATCTCAGCCCTAACTTCGCATTATAGAGCCTATATTTAGATCCTTTGGGCTTTCAACTCCAAATTGCTTACAAGAACAGAATATTGGCTTAAAAATTCTTAGTAACCAAAACTTGAGAAACTCTTACTTAAATGACACAGTAAAGACCCTTTATACCAATGAAGATTTAGTAGCATCTTAAGAGAAAGCATATGAAAGTCTACGTGGACACCCGTGTCCTGTGTTAGCCTGAACACTGGCTGCCTGAAACCTGTTATGTTTCATTAACTGTGAAACTCAAAAGCAGCTGGCCCTTCAGACAGACTCAGATGGTTGTGCCCAAGCCATTCTCCCACACACTGTACCCAGAGTCTGACCGCACAGCTCAATTAAGAAGGTTCTGAACTTAAACAAGTTTCCAAGAAGATGACATTTTAGGGTAAAGCAGAACTAATTAAAATTCAAGCAAACTCTTCCAGTATCAACATTTAGCCATAAAGTCTGTAAGAACAATCAGCTCTTAACGCTAGCTTAGATAATCTGAAACCATGTACTGTTTCAAACATCCATGGCATTTCTAATGCCTTTGCCTTCCTTATCATATTCTCTTCTTCCTTTGCTTAATCAAATCTTACCCACGTCTCGAAAGGCTCCATAAGCCCTATTCTACCTAGAATCCTTTTCTCACTGATACACACACGGGCAGACCCATACAAAACTGTGTTGCTAATTGTTTTTCATGGGCTAGTTCATTATTCCCACTAGTCTACTGAGTTTTTAATCTTGGAGAAGAATGTTGTACATTTTGCAAAATTCTTTACCAGACATAGTTCTAGGCAGAAATTGGTCTCAACAGCTACTTTATTACTGGGATAACTTCTTCCCTCCTATTTTAAGCATAAGGTTAAACATGGATGGGCATTTCGTGAAATCATGCTGAGTAGAAAGACAGTCTGGAAATCAGGTCATAGCAGGAAAAGGGGATGCAGGAAGATAGTCTCAGATTAAAATGCTTCCTAAGATAACTCACAGTGGGGAGTTAGTTATCTTTGGATAACAAAGAGTTGATCATTTATCAATGTGGAATAAAAATAAAAAGTCTCACCCTAGAAACAATATACTGTGCTCATTTTTTTTTTAAATCTTAACTTGAGCACCCAAGAGAGCTCCAAAGTCAACTCCAAAGTCAACAAGAGAGCTTGTAAGTTGCATGATGCCAGTATGAATGAGACTAGCTTCCAGAGCACCAGCTGTGTGTAACAGGTCCTGTTAGGTAGATATATAGGACACAGTTGGTTTCCCAGACTGGAAAGCTTAGTAGTAGCCAGCTCTATAGAGGTCTACTCCCTGCTACATGGTCAGTATTAACAGTCTGTATAGAACATGCACATTATCATGGCAGGACAATCTCAGGCCTGCCTCTGGCTTATATCCTTTTCTGAATGCTTGGAAGTGGGAGTTTTATGATTCCTGATAAAAATTTGAAGTAATTCCTGCTGAGAGAAACATCAAACATGCTGTTTCTAAGACAGAGGATTAAAATTCATTTCTGATGTTGCCTGAGATGTAGACAAACGCATAAAACCGTGCCTTCCCTGCTTTACACAAGGAGGCAAATTTCTCAGGCCTGTGTAGCATTTTCTACCATGTGAACCATGACCAATGGCACAGAAATCCCGGGGCCTCCTCACCCTCACAGACTATCAGGAAGGCAGTCTGGCTGAACAAGACAGCCAGCCTGCTGCAACAGGCTCTGAAATGTGGGTGCGACTAGACCTGGTTGGGTGATTTATAGGCAGAAATCTGACCCAGGGCCTGTAGACCCTGGGAAGAGAGTCAATAAAGATGCTGGAGAGTTTCAGCAGGTGAATAGGGCGCTCCTCCTTCCGCACAACACCGAGAGCAAGCTCCTGGCAAAGTGGCAAGGCCCATGCGCAGAAGTCTGGAGAATCGGTCCATTCGACTGCCACGTCCTGTGCCCAGATAAACAAGAGAGAGAAAAGGAGTCATCATGTAAACTGATGGAAAGCCTAGCGGGCACAGGAAGTGGTCTGATCGCTCGACGGAAGTGGTGTGGAGCTAGTTCGCCATGTTGGAAAGATGGCCGCCCAGGGACACGCTCCTGACGGGCAGCAGGGGAAGACAGCACGCTCACAAGACGCCTTGGGAGAGAGACCTTCTCCTCTTTGTTGAGGAGGACGTCGGTAGTAGCCCACCAGGTCAAGAAAGGTCCCAGACACAAAGCCGAGAAAAGATCCCAAGGGATACAAAGACACTACCAGTAGGCCAAACGAAAATGAGAACAAACTGCAAGTGAAAAGAGGCAAAAGAAAATCCGAATCTGAATTCACTTAATACTTAAAAAGTAGGTGAAAAGACTATTGAAGGCAGTTGTAAGTCCATTTAGTAATGAAGGGCTTGCTTAAATCAAGATCAGACCTTTAAATCTTAATGGATGGCATATATTCCAAACAACCTGGCCCTGGTCTGCTGGTATAATCCATAATCCTCAGAAATCTTAGTAGTATATTTTTTTCTGGTTCTGAGAAGCCCCACCCCTGACTCAGCCAGTGGTTGCAGTTACTAATATACAACTGTTACTAAGGTCTTTCTATGCCTCCCCCAAACAATCCTTTTGCAGCTGGACTCAATCACTTTCTCTAAGTATAAGAAAAACAGCTTGGTAACACTAGCACTGAACAAGGGACATAAATTACTGTTAGTACACCATTACAAGGAAAAAAAACTAAATGCAATCTACTCTCCCTTGCATGCATACAAAAATCACTTTTAACCTTCATTTTATTAAAAAGAAGATCTCCTCAAAGAATCTGTAAAATCCTTCAGGCATCAATGCTTATCTTATTTGCTTATCTGGTAGAAAAGTTTACTGAAGTTTTTGACAATTCTTAAATAATACCAAACTTTAAAAATCCCTTTGGAATCTTGTCCTGGAACTTGTGAATTCACTTAGGATTTAGATATTCCTTTCCTACTTTCTAGTTTCCATGGAGATAAGTCAACTCCAAAGGAAGGTGTTTAGCAGCTTCCTCATGTCTAAGGTAGTGGGCTGGACATGTTCAAATGTGCTCAGTCGTTAGGGAGCTGATTAGCTGAACCTTTTGATACTGTGCTATCCAGTTTTTACTTTTTTTTTTTTTTTTAATAGAGTCTCACTATGTAGCCCAGGTTGGCGTTGAACTCGAAATCCTCCTGCCTCAACCTCCTGAGTTATGAGGTTACAGGTGTGCCACACCATATCCAGCTTCAATTTTTACTTTTAGCTGGAAAAACAACTTTCTTTTCATACTGAGGTGGTCCTTTGTTAGAATATCTAGGGCAGGATTTCTTAAAATATTCCACAAAAGCCATGCTGTTAACTCCAGAAACCTCTCAGCATCTGGAGTTGAAAAGCTCTTCAGATGAGAACTGCCACTGCCTTAGGATTTTCTTTTATGATAATCATGTGTTTTATTTACACTTATGATTTTCCCCTAAGATCAATGTTTTGTTTTGTTCTTCAAAAAAGTCAAGTGTTAGCCAGGCGTGGTGGTGCACTCCTGTAATCCCAGCAGCTTGGGAGGCAGAGGCAGGAGGATTGCAAGTTTGAGACCAGAGGCAGTCTGCATAACTTAGTGAGACCCTGTCTCAAAAAGCAAAAAAATGGGCTGAGGGTGCAGCTCAGTGGTCCAGCACTTGCAGAGCATGCAAGGGCGAGGCCCTGGGTTCAACCCCCAGTACCACCAAAAAAAAAAAAAAAAGTGTTGAACCTCTCATTCCTGTACCCCTGACCTTATGAACATTACACCTAAGATCCTAGTTATGCCCCACCAATGAAGTCTCACTGAAGAATTAAGTAAGCTTCTTTTTTTTTTTTTTTTTAATTAAAAAAATTTTTTTTTTGTGGTACTGGGGTTGAACCCAGGGCCTCGAGCTTGCATGCTTTGCAAGTGCTGGACCACTGAGCTGGAACCCCAGCTCCCCCTTTTCTTTCTTTTTTTAAAAATGTTTTTGAGACAGGGTCTCGCTAAATTACACAGACTGCCTTTGGTCTCGAATTTGCCATCCTCCCTGCCTCCGTCTCCCAAGCTGCTGGGATTATAGGCACCCGGCTAGAATTAAACTTCTTGGAAGGCCAAATGACAACACCAAATGAGACAGTGTTAAGTGCATGATAGCAACTATTTTAAAAACATCAAGTAGTAGCCGAAATATGCAAGAGCAACTGATTTCTAGCGTGGACAGCTAAGAAAAGTGAGAAAATGACTCTTTTTCTGTCTTTGTGAATAGGAGTAGGCACTTTTGTTGGGGGTCTGAAGCAAAGAGCAATCCTATTGTATCTTCTCCCCAACCTTAAAGGCTTTCACGAGCCCTTCCTCCCTGCCACATTGCTAAACACCGGGAAAAGCTCTAGGTATCACAAGTTAAAACTGTTTACTTTTTCTCCCATACGTTAGGGTTCCTTAGAGAAAACTGTTTCCTGAAAAAGGTCAAGTCTGTAGTGCCCATGTTGCATGCACCCCAAACCCTGTGAGGCCAAATCATGCTCCAGTTTGTATAACTCAACAGAGGCCAAGTGGGAAAGGTGGCTTTGGGGCCTGTGAGGAAGGAACACCTGAGGGACAGTGTTCTCGCGGGTGTATCTGCTTTAAGAACAGCTAGAATCAGAAACCTGCTGTCCCATCTGACTTTCAAGAAGGAAAACAAAACAAAACGAACGAACGAACAAACAAACAAAAAACGGTGTGAACATACCAATGGCAGGCCCTCCTTGCCTCTTCTCTTCCAGAATGGCGGCCAGGTCTTTGTGTATGGGTTTATTATGCTGACTGGCTGGCGGCTGCTCCAGCTCTGGACTTCTCACTTTCAAAAGTTGGTTTGCCTTCTTGATCTTCTGACTGTACTGCCTTGCCATCATAAAGACTCTGCTCTTGGTCTTATCGGTGGCGTCCACTCCCGGGTCAGGGGGTTCTGGGTCTGTGTGGGGCATGCTGCTGTGGACTAAGTCATAGGGACCTTCCGAAGGGGCCATTTCGCTGGCTAGAGAGAGTCGGTTAAGGCTCATGAAGGAGGCTTCGGGAGAAATCAGGTCTTCTTCGAGTGGGTAGTTGGCCCGGCTGGCTCTGGCCACCCTGCTTTTCACTGGCGAGAGGAAAGCCTGGCTCTCGGGAAGGGACGGCATGGACGTGGAATGCCCGGCACCCCCGCTCAGCCCTCGGGAGCTGTCAGCACGCAGCCTGCCTTGCACGTCATCCTGGCTCACGGGAAACGCCGCGAGGAGACGGTCTCTAGCTTTGTCTTCGTTTTTCTTGATGTAGTTTTCCAGGTCGTTCCAGATTTCATCTACTTCTTCGGACAGTTTATCAGACAGAGCCTTATCTGCTACAGACAGGTTCGAGCTGGGGGAGTTAGACAGCAAACTCAGATAATCGTGATCGGAGGGGCCCTGGTGGGATGGTGTGTCGTCCTCGCTGAACTGGAGGCTGTCCTGGGAGACGAAGGGCCGCAGGCTGTCACAGCATGCAAAGTCGGCCTCCAGACCCAGGAAGCTGCTTTTCTTGGGCCGCTTCAGGCTGCTGCATTTGAAATCCAGCGACGGAGGGTCCGGGAGCCCTATGGTGTCATAGATGTCTTCCTCCACCACCTGGAGCTCGTGGGTGCTTTGGTTGGAGGCCTCGTGACCGGGCAGAGTGCCGTCTCTCTTGGGGTATAGAGAGCATGTACTGAGGGAAGCCTGCCTCTTTGAGAAGGCTAGCTCTGGGGTGCTCTTGGGGCGGACAGAGTCCCTGGCTGATTTGGGGGGAGCGGATTCAGCTTCTTCCCGCTTAGCAACCATTAGCTTTAAGTCCTCGTAACTTATGTTATCATAGACATGGTCTATGTCATCGATCGTCAGCTCTATGGATGACCCAAAGGGAGTCATCCCTTCCTGCCCTTCTGTCGGAGGGCCATTCAGCAGTTCCCTTTGGGGGCTGTACTGAGAGCCGTCGCTGTCCCTGATTCTTATTTCAGGAGGGCATGTGTTGCTCTCACCGGCGCTGCTGGCCCGCCGGACAATCCTGTGACCAGAGCCGGAGGTCTCCATGGACTCCATCTGCCCCAGATGCCAGCTGCAAGGGCGACTGGACGTGCTGTCTTCGCACAGCCTGGTTGAGTTCAAATCCGAGGAGGAGAAGGAGGGCAGGAACATCTGGTAGTCATCGTCATCATCCTCGTTCTCCTGGGGGGACCGGCGGCTGGGGAACAGGGCCTGCCTGATCTGGTGATCAGTCCAGATGTTTCTGATGGTGCCACCCCCGCGAAGCAGGCTGAGAATGGCAGAGCTGCTCGGCTGACTGTTCCTCTGGGCGGGAGTGGGCGTCGCGGAAGTCAGCTGGGGAGAGCCTTCCTCTCTAGCAACCTGGGGAAGACAGGGAAGTATCACTGAGTCACTGCATCACGGAGAAGACAGGCACTCACACACTGCCTCTGCCACTAAACTGCTGCATTCTTAAACAAAATGATCAGCAGACACTGTTGATTTTAACAGAGTCAAAAAGCACTTCATATTTTTGAAAAGGGGGCAGAAAGGACAGAAATTAATATTTATTTAGAAACTAGGCTATAGGCAGGGCTGGGATTTAGCTCAGTTGGTAGAGCGCCGCTCTGCAGTCTCTGAGGTCCCAAGTTCGATTCCCAGCACCGCAAAATGGGAGAAAGACCTGGCAATCCACTCCCAAGGCAATCCCGAAACAGTCAGGCACTGAAAACCCTATGAGGGTTGCTATGAGTTGGACTCGGCTCCACGGCACCTAACAACAACAACAACAACAACAAGAAGCTATAGGCAATTTGCAGACATCCTCTGAACTTAATATTCACAATCTCTCTATGAATTAGATAGGATTAGACCAATACCATAGTAAGAAAGTCGAGGCTCCTAAAGATTCAGTAACTTGCTCTACTTGGTCAGTAGTAAGGCTAAGACTCCAACACAGATCTGACTCCAAAACTCTTGTCCCAAAGCAGGATATCAGCTAAATACACAAAGTTCATAAGTACTTCAAATAAGTGCTATGTGCACTTGGCAAAAATTCACTGTGTAAGTAAATATACATAGGTGTCCTGCACCACGGTGTTTGGTTTCTGTTCTAGGCTTCCTAAGGAGCACTTGGGAGAAGGACCTGGCAACCCACTCCCAAAAATCAATCCACCATCGAAAACCCTATGAACAGCAGAGAAGCACTGACAATAGTGTTTCCCCTGTTGTATATAGGGTCACTATGAGTTGGATACCGACTCGATGACACCTAACAACAACAACAAAGGAGCACTAGTTCCAGTACTTGACTCCTGGGAGTCTTGTCATGGTTTCTAGCATAGCAAAAGTCCCTATGGGCAACCTGATGGCAACTCCAAGAATTTCCTTAAATCTGCAGACCTGCCATGAACCTGACCAGCATTGCCTCGGTTTATAGGTTCTAACAAAGAGCCTTTGTGTTAGGAATGCAATTTAATCTACTGCTGAGTTAATGACAGTCTTAGTTTCTTTCCAAATGTATTTAATTAAGTAGCACTTAATTGCCTATTAAGAAGTAAAATATGAGTGGCATTAATGATTTCTAAAGCAGAGAAAACAATGGGGTGCTTTATAACTTGGAACCTTTCTTGACGGAGCTCAGTTGCGCAGGCAGGAATGGGTTACCCTTTGATACTGTTCTGTAGGTAGCAGGCTTAGCTTCAAAGAGTGGAAAGGGTTAAGACCTGTTCAAACTAATTAGTATCAGGGACATATTTTCTGATCAAAGTACTCAAGTAACCCATATGAAATGCCAAATGAGCAAGGACTTTTCATTGCTTCTCAGTCTGTTTACCAGGAAAGCCAAAGAGGAGTAGAGAGGGCAAAAATAAAATTCTACCCTAAATGTTATTTTTCCATGAAAACTGTAAAACTTAAAATCATTAAGTTAGGCATTTAATCTTTTGTTCTACATTTTCACACACATACATATACAATATTTGTATATAGTATTTATTACTTTTAATATCTTTCCTCCTGCCTTTTATTATCTTTTCCTTTCATCTTAGACTATATGGGTATAATGTTTATAAAAAATAAGCACCCAGTAACTATTGTTGTTGTTAGGTGTCCTCGAGTCAGTGTCTGACTCATAGTGACCCTATGTACAACAGGTGAAGTGCTATTGTCAGTGCTTCTCTGCTATTCATAGGGTTTTCAATGGCTGATTGTTTTTTGGGAGTGGGTTGCCAGGTCCTTCTCCCAAACCTACAGCACCTGGTGTTCCTAGGCAGTCTCCCAACCAAGTACTAACCAGGCCTGACCCTGCTTAACTTCTGAGATCTGATGGGATTGGATGCCACAGGGCTACAGCTGCAGTAACTACTTCCTATAAAATAATATTATGATAACATTCACTAGTTAAGTTATAATATTCACTAGTTAAGCTATGATAAAAAGCACTTTGAAAGCATAACAAAATAATTTCATGTTTCTTACAACATGAAAAATAGTACTTCTTGAGATCTTTCACCCCAGAAAGTTCTCAGGCATTTTAGAAAAGTAGGAAACCTGAACTATCTGTATCTCTATCTCTATCTACATCTACATCTATATCTATCTCTCTATTTCTCTCTCTCTGTCTCTCTCTCTCTCTCTCCATTATGGGGGGCGGTGAATCCAAGGTCTCACATATACATGCTGGGCAAGTACTCTACCACTGAGCTGTATCTCAGAACCTTCTTAATTTTAATTTTAATTCTGAGATAGTCTCACTAAGTTACAAAGGGTACCTCTACCCTCAAACTCATGATCCTTCTAATTCAGCCTCCCAAGTCTCAGGGATTAGAGGGATGTGCCATGGCACCCCCTACACTGGAGTATATTTTTAAATTAATTACACTTGAAATGAAGATAGAAGCACTTTGGAAGCTGAAAAGTTACATCTGACAAATCATTAGGACAACTGACAAAGCTGTGAGATTAAGAATAATCAATACAGTGTTGGTCACAACACAGAAGCATGTAATTAACACAGAAGGATGTTAATTAAGTTTGTAAGGTTGCATCTTTGGGATCACTTAGTTCCGAGAGGGGCTTAGCTCCATGATCCTACTTTGGCTGCCATAGGAGCAGGGAATCTTGGGCAGGGACCTCATTTAGGAAAATAAAGATTGAAAAAACCAAAATCTCATGTCACAGTTCAGAACAATGAATCAGGTAATATCAGCACTTTTCAAACACTTCCAAAGAAAAATATGTAGTACTTGGGGGTGGAAAAATGCACATGTCCTAAGTCACAAAAAGCACTAAGCCTGGGTTTTAGACATTTTAAAATTGATTTTAACTGAAAAGTAGAACCTTTATCAACAGGGTTACTTTTGCCCCATGCTATGTTGTGGTATGGGCTGGGATTTAGCTCAGTTGGTAGAGTACTGGGCTGCAGTCTCTGAGGTCCCGAGTTCAATTCCCAGTACCGCAAAAATGGGAGAAGGACCTGGCAATCCGCTCCCAAGGCAATCCCAAAACAGTCAGCCATTGAAAACCCTTTGAGGGTCGCTATGAGTCGGATACCGACGCGACGGCACCTAACAACAACATAGTGAAGCTTCATCGTATCATGTATCATTGTCTCTCTTAAACCAGTAGGACCAAATCTTATGCTGTCATTTGTTTTTTATTTTTAATTTAATTTTTTTTTTTTGAGATGGGGGTCTTGCTTTGTTGTCCAGGCTGGCCTTGAACTCCCGGATTCAAGCAATCCCCTACGTCAGCCTCCCGGGTAGCTAGGAATCCAAGTGCACGCCCCTGTGCCTGGCTTAGGACCATATTCTTACAAGTGGTTCCTCGTCCTGGTGACTGAAGGCTCATGCTTTGGAAAGGGAGCTCCACTGGGGAAGCAAGAGCCTGGCCTTATAGGAGTGGAGGCACCTGGGAACATGAGCGACCCCCCTAGCTCTGCACAGGGACTGCTTCCTGAGGTGAGGTTACAGCTCCTGCGGTGAGAGATGGGACAAAGGGAGGAGTAGATAGCTGCCTTGGCTTCAAGAGAGGGGGGAGGAGCTGATAAGGATGAGTCGTGCCTCAAATCAAATGTAAATAGTAAAACAAGGTAAATATAAAATGTAAAATATAAAATTGTCACAATGTAAAGTAATTGTACACTGGACATACAGGCTGGAGATGATGCCTACAAGGAAAGGGCACTATGACAAAGGATGCCATCAGTAAACATTTCCAAAGAAGTACTAGAGTCCCAGTGGCTTGGGTGGCAGAGGCAGGAGGATCGCAAGTTCGAGACCAGAGGCAGTCTGCGTAACTTAGTGAGACTCTGTCTCAAAAAGTAGAACAAATGCGCTGGGGGTGCAGCTCAGTGGTCCAGCACTTGCAGAGCATGCAGGCGCGAGGCTCTGGGTTCAACCCCCAGTACCGGAAAATAAAATAAAATAAGTACAAGAGTGCTTACCTTCTGGATGTCTTGTGCTGTTTCTGAAAAATAAAAGTTGTTTTTCAAGTTTAAGAATTAAACACGTTATCTCATATATAGGTAATCACAATATCTTAATAGAACATATCCACTTATTGCTAATAATTCAAGCTCAAGAGACTTCTGGGCCCTTTAGACCTCATTTCCAAAAATGCCTCTCAATGATCCCGGTTATATATCCTTGACAATGTAATGCGTTACATTATCTGAATCTCAGATGTCTTCTGAGAGAAATAAACTCCCTCATGTTAAAAAAAGTTTCAAAAGCTTGCTAATAAAAATAGATGCTACCTGTGAAAAATATCCATGCCCTAAGCTATGAAAACCTTTTGAAGATAGAACAATGTTTCTATTGATTTTGAGGTATTTTATTGGTTTTAACTGAAAGATATAGCATTTTTCAACAGTCTCCTTGGCCCTGTGCTAAGTAGTATTCCAAGCAGAATTGTGGGAGGTATTTACATAGCCAGGCTGGGACTTAGTTCAGTTGGCAGAGCTCTGCTCTGCAGTCTCTGAGGTCCCAAGTTCGATTCCCAGCACCGTAAAAATCGGAGAAGGACGTGGCAGTCCACTCCCAAGACATTCCCAAAAAAGACAGACAGAAAGAAAAAAACCATTGAAAACCCTATGAGGGTCACTATGAGTCAGACACGACTCTTTGGCACCTAACAACAACCACCAATTTACACAGCCACATCCTTACAGATACCATTATAGATGCCCTGATTATGTCCACCTCATCTTTAAAAGTTGTTTAGTTATGGAAGCAAAGTCCTTCTCTTCCCACAAATTCCTCCTCCTAGAGGTAACCACAGTTATCAGTTTGATGTTCATTTTCCCAGGTCCCATACCTACTAACTCCATCCCAACACAATGCATGGTTGTTGCTGTTGCTGTTTTTTAAATAAAGTTGCAATATGCAATGCTGCATTTTTTGCTAAATATATGGACACTTTTGTTAGTAGATAGAGAGATTGCCTCATTCTTTTTAACAGCAGTACAGTCTGCCATCATATGTATGGATATGCCACAATTTAGTTGACTAGATGGACATTTTATGTAGTACTCTATTGCATAAACTGCAAAGAACACAAACATACAGTTCTATCCATACTTGGGTGAGAAGTTCTATTTAGGCCTAAAGGTGAAATGGTTGGGTCAAAGGCAAATGACCATTTTTAAACCAAAATGGGAATTACCAAATTTTGCTTCTGAAAAGTTGTAAAAGTTTACCCTCCCACCTGTAGTTTTGCCACGCCTATTTTTTCTAGATCTTTTGGCCAAGTTCACAGCTCTTCTACCTATCTCATTTAAGTGACTGTTCTTTCTGATTATTAACGTGGGTGACCTTTTTAAATCTTATTGGTAATTTGTGTTTCTTCTGTAAAGCTACTCAATTATGTATAAATACACATATACTATCCATGCATACACCACACACACACACACACACACACACACACACACACACACACACTTTAAAGGGTCTTTATCTCTTCTTTTTGATTTATGGGGTTTCTTTATATACTATGGATATTAATCTTTTTATGCCTGTCAGATATATCCCAATTTATACCACTTGACTGAATTGGATACTTTTGTTTGTAGCAGTTAATCTTTTGTAATCCAATCATCAAATGCGTCAATCTGTAATTCATTTGGCATTTATTTTTTGTGTGTCCGGTTTGACTTAGAACGAACAAGCATGAGAAATGCAAATATATCTTCAGACTTACCACTGGTCTTCAAAACTTTATGTGATCTTGAGGAAGGTTCTGAGAGAAAAATAATGGCCAATATCATTTGTAAAACTCAATCAATTTTTTTCTTTATAAATAAATTAGTAGTTTATGACAGATGAACTGAGTTCTCGATGTTTTCTATCAAATTTATCTAAATTCCCATTACTCAGAGATACTAGGAGGAAGAAATTCACTCTACTCATATGGTAGGATAAATGTCAATGAGTCAGGAGTCACAAAACAGAAAGGTAAAAATGCTACTCTACCAACCTCCTGAGTGGATCAACTTCCTTACTTTAGCTGCTGTGTATAAGCTGGTAATTTTCAATTTTCTATTATGCCATGGCTGGGATTTAGCTCAGTTGGTAGAGCGCTATGTTACAGTCTCTGAGGTCCCAAGTTCAATTCCCAGCACCGCAAAAATGGGAGAAGGATGTGGCAACCCACTCCCAAGGCAATCCCGAAACAATTTGCCATTGAAAACCCTCTGAGGGTCGCTATGAGTCAGATACGACTTGACGGCACCTAACAACAACATTATGCCACACACCTGTCCCAAGCTTCTGACTCAGCAAATTCCTCCCATCTCAGCCTCAGCTCACTCCCTTCCCTCTGAACCTGTGCTTTCACCCGTATTTCCTACTGGGTTACCACTGACCTCTCCCTCCCAAGTCAGTGACCAGGACATCACTCTCAATTTCTCCTGTGTTCACTCTAGCAGTCTTGGAGGCTCCCAATAAATCCCATAGTCACCACTCTCTTGATCTAAGCCTTCCCCATCTCCCTCCCACACTGGCAGGACAGCTGCCCTCCTGGACTCCCTGACCCCTTCCATCTTCCCATGGAGCCAGAGTGCTTTCTCTGAAATGTAAATACTCCGGCAGTTCATTGCTTAAAGTGCTTCAGTGGCCTGCAAAGTCCAAACCCCTATGTGTGGGCTGCTAGGCCTTCAGGGCCAGGCCCCTGTCTGCCTAGCTCCAGCTTCATCTCTTTCCGCTGCCCCTTGCTCTCCTCCACCATCAGCTCCACTCCATGCTCCAACCAGGCTGAAGTGCTGGGAGTAACTGCCTGTCCTTAGGTTTGACGGCAAGGTCTCAGGTCCTCTGTATACTATTCCAGCCATTTGGGCCTTAGCTCCACATTCTGTCAACGGTACTGGTCCTTTGCTCTGTGAAGCCTTCTCTCTCTCTCTCTCTTAGAAAGTTAGTCTCTTTCTCTCCTTCATCTCTCCACCCTTCCTTCCATCCACCTCTGCCTTGGCTCCATCACACAGACCGGTGTTTATTCCCATTTTTTGTCTCTCCCAATGTGAGCTTCTTGCAAATGTATTATTTATCCTTGCACTCTTTATCCTCAGCAAGGGGTAAAGTAGGTATTCAATAAATACCGAGTCACATAAAACCAAGATCAGAGGGCTAAGAGAATACTTCCTTAGAGTCTGGCTTGGCAAATGTGCATTCAATTTTAGGCTTAAACAATCTGCTCCGTGTCATTCACAAGATACAATTTTCACTAACAATAGCAAAGGGCTGGGATTTAGCTCAGTTGGTAGAGCGCTGCTCTGCAGTCTCTGAGGTCCTGAGTGCGATTCCGCAAAAATGGGAGAAGGATGTGGCAATCCTCTCCTGAGGCAATCCCAAAACAGTCAGCCATTGAAAACCCTATGAGGGTCTCTATGAGTCAGACACGACTTGGAGGCACCTAACAACAACAAGCAATAACAAAAGGCGTTTATGTAACTACATGCCAATGTACAAAGCAAAATTAGTTGACTGTTTTTTTTTTTTCAGTCCTGGTGGGCTGAACCCAGAGTGTCACACGTACTCTACAAGTGCCCTACCTCTGAGCTGCATCTCCAGCCTCCTTTTTTATTTTTTTATCTTGAGACAGGGTCTCGCTAAGTTACAAAGGCTGCCTCTGGGCCTTGAATTTGTGATCCTCCTGCCTCTGCCTCCTAAATTGCTGGGATTACAACTGTGTGGTGCCGTGCCTGGCTTGATATCGTTTACATTCCCTGGGAAAGTGAGAGTTTACAAAGGAGTTTGGAAAATGCTGTTTTAAGGCAGCCTTTGTTGTTGTTGTTAGGTGCCGTCGAGTTGGTATCCAACTCATAGCGACCCTCTGTACAACAGGGGAAACACTATTGTCAGTGCGTCTCTGCTGTTCATAGGGTTTTCAATGGCAGATTGATTTTTGGGAGGGGGTTGCCAAGTCCTTCTCCCAATAAGGCAGCCTTAGATGTATTCAAACTAGAAGTGAGCTCAAAAGCCAGCCAGAAAATAAAATGCCTTTCTGTCAGTTTGAAAGGGACTTTCACCCCAGTCACTATAAGCATTATATTTTGATTACAACATTCTATTTACCCGATTTTCTTCTCAGTCGATACGGAGCAGGACCTTCTTTAGAACCACAAAATGTTTTTGTCTCCCCCTCAGGACTGTAACAGAAGCCTGGATGGTCTGAAAAGATAATCAAGGCATGAACAGGGGTGAGGGGGCTTATATTTATTCTCTGCCTGCCTTTATAAACCTAGAAGTACAATCACACATGTGGGGTGGCTGTGATTTTTAGCATGTTGTGATACATCAGAAAATGCAATAATGATCAGGCTATGCAGGTTCTTGCAGATCATCAACATGGATTTTCAAAGGGATGGGATGAAGGGGGAAATGCATGGTAGGCCTCATTTTTTGGTGGTGGAAGGAGGTGGGAGGGGGCGGAGAAAATTGACTCAAGAGGCAGACCTGTCACTGTTACTTGATGCAGAAACCTAGACCTGTGGCCAGCCACTGAGTGACTCACAGATATGCCAGGAGAATCAATGTAGAAACAAGTCGATGTGTTAGGAAGGGATTCTACTGTCTACTCTAGTGGTTGACATGGTAAGGAGAGAGCTGATATTTTCGTATAACTAACACCTTTAAGCACTTCAAATCATGTGAAGGAAACAAAACTTACGAATGGCATCCATTTCAAGTATGGCTTGCTTGGCCTGAAAGAGAGAAAATGGAGCTTTAATTACAATTTATATTTTTCCTTCTTTAAACTAAATCCTAAAACAGATCTTAGCCTACCTGGATGCATGAATTTGAAAAAGCTCTAAACAAAACAAAATAAAACAAAAAACCCCCAGTATTTCTTTTAGGCCAGGTGAGTCCAAACTTTTGGCTTCCATGGGATGCATCAAGAAGAGAGGAGCTGTCTTGGGCTGCACATAAATTATATAATATAGTTAGTACATGGGGCTGGGGTTTAGCTCAGTTGGTAGAGTGCTGCTCTGCACTCTCTGAGGACCCAGGTTCGATCCCCAGCACTGCAAAAACGGAAGGATGTGGCAATCCACTCCCAAAGCAATCCCCAAACAATTAGCCATTGAAAACCCTATGAGGGTCGCTATGAGTTGGACCTGACATGACAGCACCTAACAACAAGTTAGTGCATATACATAATAAGGGGGGATCAGGGACAAAATAAACAATGACAAACACATGATGTTAAAAGATTTTGTGGGGCCTCCTTAGTAGCTGCCTTGCGCAGCGTGTGGGCCATGGGCTACAGGTTGGACATGCTTGTTTTAGATATTAACATATAGTTTAGGGGAGTGCTATCATGGGGATAGTAGATGCTGCCCACCTGGTATACCAGATGAAGATTACACCCCCACCATGCAGAAAGGGAGGAACAGGGAGGGATGGTGGTTCCTAAGCTCAGTTGATCGTCAGGATCCACTGGGCAGCTTCTTAAGAAATGTGGATTCCTGCTACTCGGCCATGCTTTGCTAAACCCAAAGCTCAAGGCACAGAACCTCGCACCTATAGGCCACCTTCTTCATGTCATTATGGAGGCTAGAACTGCAGCCCTCCCTCATGATCTTGGGGGATTGGTTCCAGGACTCTTCCCCTTGTCCTTATGTAAAGGACGCCCAAGTCCTTTACCTAAATTGATGTATTTGTGTGTAACCAAGCATATCCTCTTATATACTTTAAATCATCTCTATATTATTTGTAATACCTATACATTGTAAGCCCGCAGCCGTAGCCCTGTGGCATCCAATCCCATCAGATCTCGGAAGCTAAGCAGGGTCAGGCCTGGTTTATACTTGGATGGGAGACCACCTGGGAAAACCAGGTGCTACAGGCTTGGGAGAAAGACCTGGCAATCCACTCCCAAAAATCAATCCGCCATTGAAAACTCAATGAACTGCAGAGAAGTACTGACAATAGCGTTTCGCCTGTTGTACGTAGGGTCGGTATAAGTCGGACACCAACTCGACAGCACCTAACAACAACAACATACACTGTAAATGCCAGGTAAATAGTTTTATATGGCATTATATAGGGAATAAAGATAAGAAAAAGGTCTGAACATGTTCAGTGGAGATAAGCTTCTCCTCTAGTATTTTTGGTCTAAGGTTGGTTGACTCTGCAGATGCAGAACCCGTGGAGGTGAGGGCCAGCTGTATGTTGACTAGAAAGCAGCTGCCGGAAATGAGCTCTCCGTGCTTTCATCCTCCTGAACGCTATGTGGTTATCAGCAATTAACTCCCCCTGCTGCCCACAGACCCCTGCACCTCCCATCTCTTCTGGGCACCCAGAGTCTCCCCGAGGGGAAGAAAGAGCCACAGTGTGGGGCTAGGGCTCTACGGGACATTTTGTGATCCCAGCTCTGGCCAGAACCATGTGGGTGTTCTCACCTCACTGGACGTCCTCCTCCGCTGGAATGTGGGTAACAGGACCTACCTGTTGGACTGCCTGGCCCACTGCCCTCTGCCCTCCTGGGGGACAAGTCTGCCCCCAGGGGCCATGTGGAGGCTTCTGTTCCACACACAATTAGCTCCCCCACCCCATCTGTCTTCTGAGGTCTAATGTTTTGGGGCTTCTTTTTGTTGCTGTTACTGGTGTTAGAATGTTATAAAAAGGGAGCCAGGTGCGGTGGCACACACCTGTAATCCCAGCGGCTGGGGAGGCAGAGGCAGGAGGATCGCAAGTTTGAGACCAGAGGCAGTCTGCGTAACTTAGTGAGACCCTGTCTCAACAAAAGTAAAAAAAAATGGGCTGGGGGTACAGCTCAGTGGCCCAGCACTTGCAGAGCATGCAAGCGCGAGGCCTTGGGTTCAACCCCCAGTACCGAAAAAAAAAAAATTATAAAAAGGTAAGCTGATTGTCCTAACCGATCATTTTGCCTAAGGATTCAAACAAGAAAAACACTCAGTTTAGATTAAACTTTCTTGCCTTTTAAATGTCATTTTCATTTCTCAAGGGGAATATAACTTACAAACACTATGCTTTAAAAATCATTAAAATAATTTACTCCTACTTTGCTATAATCTGATATCATGTAAAAATATTTAAGCTAAGTGGTAATCTTATTTAGTTCAAAAGGTTGGGGTAGGTTCAACACAGTCACAATAATTTTGAGAAGATACATGCTTGGATTTTTGTTACACTGACATTTCTATTGCACACTGACATTTCTATTTGTATTGAGATCACTAGCTAGAATTAAATTCAAACACAAATAGCTCAATTTTGGGGAAACCTGTTTCTAGAACCAGGTTAATCTATAAAATGCAAAAGTACATACATTCACCTACACTATAGATCAATTTGGACAAGTTTTCAGTTTATATGCATAAATAGGAATGGGACATACGGCCAGTTCCAAGAAATTGCCTGGACAAAGTATTTTTTTTCCCTCTAAATCTTGACATGTAATTTCAAAACAGTACTATACCCATATTTCCACTAGGTGTCAGCCAAGGACCATCACTGAATTAAAGGTGTGGGAGAGGGTTGGAAGGAAGTAAATTAAATTCCCAACAGCTGTGTTGACATTATTATACTGGTGATACATTTCTCAATGTTTAAAGGGCTCCATTATGCATTTCTTCGATTTCATAGAAAAATATATTTTGAATGCTTTAAGAAAATAATTTTATAGTCTTGATGAAAGATATAAAAAATTTCAATTTAATAATACTCTAATACAGGAAATTATTGCAACATTATAGTGGATGTTGTTGTTAGGTGCCATCAAGTCATGTCCCATCCATAGCGACCCTCATAGGGTTTTCAATGGCTGATTGTTTCCGGGTTGGCTTGGGAATGGATTACCACATCTTTCCCCCATTTTTGCAGTGCTGGAAATCGAGCTCAGGACCTCAGAGACTACAAAGCGGTGCTCTACCAACTGAGCTAAATCCCAGCCCATTATAGTGGACAAAGTATGTTAAATAAGTATGTTTTCATCACTAGTGGGACAATAGGGTTAAGAAGCTCTTTGGAACCAGACAGACTTGAGTTTGAATCTGGATTTGGTCACGTACATGTGGGCAATTTACTTAATGTCTCTAAATCTGTTTTTATTTCTCTAAAATGGGAAGAATAACAACTAGCTCATAAGGTGTTTTGATAAAGTGAAATAAGAATATAAAGTACTTATCATACAGTATAGTGCTCAATAAGTTATAGCTTAAAAACAATTTTTAGCTGGACGTTGTGGTGCATGCCTACAACCTCTGTAACTCGGAAGGCTGAGGGCTAAAAGATTCTGAGTTTGAGGCCAAAGACAGCATGCACAACTTAGCAAGACCCTGTCTCAAAATAAAAATTAAGATTACAAAGGAGCTGGGGGTGCAGCTCAGTGGTAGAGCACTTGCCTAGCATGGGTGAGGCCCTAGGTTCAACCCCCAGTACTGAAAAACAAAACAAAACAAAGCATCCAAACCAACCACTCAACCAACCAAAACCCCACCAAATTTTAAGTTCTAAATGGATCAGCAACTCGGGTGAAAAGTACAAGTCTATTGCAGCTAAAGTAACTGTGTGAACACATAAAGGGAAAACCACGAGGCATTCACACACCTGGTGCAGGAGAAAGAGGACAGGTATATAAAATAAGCTTGCCTTGTTTTGCCATGGGCAGCAACTGCCTTTCAGAATCTTTTTCAGCAGTTTTGATTTTCCAGGGGAGACTTGTAAACAGCAGGCGGGAGCACAGCAAAGACGTGGCGCCATTGCTTGGAAGGGCATTCCAAGGCGCCAGGCCAGCCACCCTGCGACTGACCATGAAGCAAAGGCCATCACCAGTCCCCATGAGCTCCCTCGCATATCTCACCACATCCTGATGAAATGAAACTACCGACCCAGCACACACCTTTGGTCATTCATTTCCCAGCAGCTTCCAGGGCCAGTTTTAAAAGCTTTTACAACGTATAGAGGGCGAAACAGACTCTGTTCTTTTCGCAGAAATATTGGCTCAGATTTTCTACCCAGTTTGACTCTCATGATTATGATCCCATTTTCTGCTCTGCCTCCTTTCTCTGGACCATGGGCCATTGCATGGCCCACGTGGACATCCTCTCCCCCTCCCCTTTACCCCCTTGTATAACCTGTTCCTCCAGCGCAGCAATCATCATCAGGGGCCCCCAGAACCCGACCACACCAGAACTGGCCTGGCTCTTAGGCAGGACTCCAGAAATTCTTCGCAATTACAAATTCTTTTCTTTTCTCTCTCTCTCTCTTTTTTTTTTTTTCAGCACTGGGGGTTGAACCCAAGGCCTTGCACTTGCATGCTCTGCAAGTGCTGGACCACTGAGCTGCACCTGTAGCCTCCCCCCCTTTTTTTTTTTACTTTTTGAGACAGGGTCTCGCTAAGTTACACAGACTGCCTCTGGTCTCAAACTTGCAAACCTCCTGCCTCTGCCTCCCTAGCCGCTTGGATTCCAGGCATGCGCAACTACAAATTCTGCATTTCCATCTTTCCAACTTGAATTCCTGCTGAACCAGCTGACGTTCCCTGTCGCTCTCCACTCAATTCTCAGGAGCAACTTCAGATGGGTCTTCGGTGCCTTTCAGAAAGGATCTGAGCCATCCCTAGTGATCAGCCCAGTTTTCTTTTGTGATGGTTATGAACCTTTCCACTCCCAGGTACCAACCTCATCTCTGCTGCACCCCAGGAGCTCACTTACTCACCCACGTCAGTGATGCTGACCTTTCATGTTTTCTTACCACCCCTCCCCTGCCCTAATGTTCTGCCTTTTATACCTTTCTTCTCCCTGGCTCAGGGAAGATGTTTCCAACTCTTTTCCAAGACTAACTCCTATTCCTATGCTTAGGGCCCTATTCCTTCTACCTCCCCAGGTCTCATTCCAACAAACCTCCTTTCTCCTACCCTTCTATCTCCTGCTCCCTGAAACCCACTTACATACATGGTATTTTTCTTTTATTTCTTTCTTCTTTTTTTCTTTTCTTTTTGCAGTACTTGTTGTTAGGTGCCCTTGAGTTGGATTCCGACTCATAGTGACCCTTCGTACAACAGGTGAAACACTATTGTCCATGCTCCTCTGCTGTTCATAAGGTTTTCAATGGCAGATTGATTTTTGGGAGTGGGTTGCCAGGTCCGTCTCCCAAGCCTACAGCACCTGGTGTTCTCTGGCAGTCTCCCATCCAAGTACTAACCAGGCCCGACCCTGGTTAGTACTAGCTTCCAAGATCTGACAGGATGGGATGCCACAGGGCTATGGCTGCAGGCAGATTAGTATATGCTTGCTTGCTTGCTAGGTGCCGTCGAGTCGGTATCCGACTCATAGCGACCCTCATAGGGTTTTCAATGGCTGTTTCGGGATTGCCTTGGGAGTGGATTGCCAGGTCCTTCTCCCATTTTTGCGGTGCTGGGAATTGAACTCAGGACCTCAGAGATTGCAGTGCAGTGCTCTACCAACTGAGCTAAATCCCAGCCCAGTATATGCTAGGCAAGTGCTTTACCATTGAGCCACACACCCACCTCCCACTGCCCTTCCCCCGCCCCTACTAAGTTACGCAGGCTGCCTTTGGCCTGGAACTGAACTCTCCAGTCACTGATATTATAGGTGTGCACCACAGTATCCAACTCTACACAGTATTTTTCACTGAGACAGAACTCTTGCTTTGATCTTGCCTCTTTCCAAACTATCACCTTTTTCCCACGTTATTTCTTTCCTGAACTTTGTGAGAAGAAAAATAAAAAGACCAAGTCCACACCCAGCCTGTTCCTCATTTCCCCCTTGCTCTTGGGCCCACTGCAATCCCTCTCCGTTGGCGAATCTAGTGTCTGCTTGGCTGTTTGAGTCTTTTTTACCAGAGGGCTTCTCCTTTCCTGCTTTGTGAGGTTCACCCTCCCCGTTAGCATCACACCCTTCTCTGGTTTTCTTACTGCCTCTTCCCCAGCTCGCTCTTTGGCTGCTCTCCAAGTCCCCTCCCCTTGCACACCCACTTGTTAGGATTCCCAGGGGTTCTTCTTTCTTTTGTATACTTTTGGGAGCCATTCTGTCACATCTTAGGCCTTCAATCACTGTCTCCCCTGATGCTGGGCTTCCAGAACCTGAATTTCCACCTGCAGGCGGCCTGGGGGCTGGGCTCCCACCTAACCAGTTCTGCCCCCTCCTCTGCAGCCTGTGTGGGAACTCGCAACACTGTACTCTGGGCGCAACTCCTGAATCTTAGTGAGTGAAATCCTGTTCCCCTTGCCTGGGTGACAAGACTTGCATCTGCACCCTGTGTGGCTGAGGCTCTGTGGCTGGTGCACCTCGTCTCTCACCATGCAGACTCCCTAGCGCACATCCAAGGCCCTCCATTGGTGGCATGGCTGCCACCTCCCTGGCCTCCCCTCTGACCCTGCGGTCTGGTCACCATCTGCACCTGGTGAGCGGGGCCTGTCCCTCCTCTGCTTTTGTTTTCGGTGTCCTCTCAGCCCGGTTCTACTTCCTCTCCCCTCACTTCATAAAAACATTCCTCATCCCTCAAGAATGAAGTAAAAGGCATTTTCCTTCCTCCTCCCATTCGGCTGCTTTGAACTCTGTGTGCTTCTGTGACACCTGGCTGACAGCGCTATTATTTGCCCACGTTGAGCAAACAGTTGAGGGGCTGCCCAGCCGGCTCCCTTGGCTGTAAATTCCTTAGTGGGCAGGGCTGGCTCTGGTTTCCCTCGCTTTCCCACGACACCCAACAGAGGGTACTGCATGGCAGGTTCTGAGGGCCTCCTACAGATCCCTCACTCTAGATTCCATGGTTGTTGTTGTTAGGTGCCATCAAGTCGGTGTCGACTCATAGGGACCCTATGTACAAAAGGCAAAATATTATTGTCAGTGCTTCTCTGCTATTCATAGGGTTTTCAATGGCTGATTGTTTTTTGAGAGGGGGTTGCTGGGTCCTTCTTCCAAGCCTGCAGCACCTGGGGTTCCCAGGCGGTCTCCCATCCAAGTACTAACCAGGGCTGACCCTGCTTAACTTCTGAGATCTGATGGGATCGGATGCCACAGGGCTATAGCTGCAGGCTAAAAGTTAATGTTTACTTTATAGTTGTTATTGTTAGGTGCTGTTGAGTCGGTATCTGACTCATAGCGACCCTTCATACAACTGGGGAAACACTATTGTTAGTGCTTCTCTGCTGTTCATAGGGTTTTCAATGGCAGATTGATTTTTGGGAGGGGGTTGACGGGTCCTTCTCCCAAGCCTACAGCACCTGGTGTTCCCAGGCGGTTTCCCACCCAAGTATAAACCAGGCCTGACCCTGCTTAGCTTCCGAGATCTGATGGCATCAGATGCCGCAGGGCTATGGCTTCAGGGTAGATTCTATTAGTTTTCTAGAAAATTCCTTACAGACTTTTCCTTTTTTTTTTCTTTCAATCCTCAGATGAAAAACAACGCCAACACCTCCACAGTCTACATGAATGGCAGGTGCAACTGACTCCTATACGTTCAACCTCTCCAATATTTCATTTTTAAAAAAATTTCCAGTACTTGGGGGGGTTGAACCCAAGGCCTCATGAATACTTTGCAGATGCTTTAGCACTGGGCTGCACCTCTAGCCCGTTTCTTAATTTTTTATCTTTGAGACAGGGTCTCGCTAAGTTATGCAGGCTGCCTCTGGCCTTGAACCTGCAATCCTCCTGCTTCCACCTCCTGAGTCATTGGGATTATAGGCATCTGCCACTGAGCAGGGCTTAACTGCTCTGTTTTTTATTTTTTATTTTATTTTTATTTGGTTTTTGCGGTACTAGGGGTTGAACCCAGGGCCTCATGCTTGCATGCTTTACAAGTGCTGGACCACTGAGCTGCACCCCTAGCCCATTTTTGCACTTTTTGAGATGGGGGTCTCACTAAATTACACAGACTACCTCTGGTCTGGAACTTGCAATCCTTCTGCCTCCACCTCCCAAGCCGCTGGGATTACAGGCGAGCGCCACCAGGCCCGGCTCCACTGCTCTGTTTTGAGGACCAGCCTTGAGCCTTGCTTCCGGTCAGGCTTCCCGCGCCCCCCGCCCCCCAATGCCCCCAGCATCCTCCAGTGCTACTGTCTGCTGACTCCCTTCCTTGTCTTCTTACCTTCGCTGGAATCTTGGCCGCGTGATTCTCCAGGATCAGTCTCTTCAGATGAAGAACCCACAGGCGCTTATCTTGCTGGGACTTAGCCTAGGGGGACAGATTCGGACAGTGAGACGTCACATAGCTCCCGCTCCTACAGAGGCCGCCAGGCCCTCTGCACCAGCGGTTCGCAGGAAGGGGTCCAAGGGGAGGAGAGGGCCCCGCGGTCACCTGGACGGTATGCTGCAGCTTGGGGTTCTTGTAGTGGAAGACGCTGAAGCTGAGCGGCTCCTTGGGGATCACCTCCACCAGCATGAGGTTGCCGCACTGCATCGGAAAGATCGGAAGGGGTGAGGCTTGCTCGGGAGGGGACGGAAGCGTGGCGCCCCTGGCCGGGCTGGGACGGGGTTGGGACCTACCAGGATGTGGGCTTTGTAGGTAAACGTGTCGTCTCGCTTCTTCGTGATGAGAAGCAGCTTGTCCAGGAGGAAGAGCGTGCGCTCGTTCTTGGCGCGCTGGAGGCGGAAGGTGCCCTCGAGCACCAGCTCCCCGTAGCTGGTCAGGTCTGGCCCCTTCCAGTTAGTCAGCAAGCTCTGTATCTCCTGAGAAAGGCAACGCCCGCAGGATTAAACGGGAGGTGAATTGCAAAGAGCCCCGCCCCCTAGGACTTGGGAACCCACTGTGGATCCTTGAGAATGGTGACTAATGATCTGTCACACAAATCTGTGCTTATGGGTGGCACGGTTATCAGAAATGAATCAGATTATTGGCTGATGAGTTGCCAATGACTTATTTCCATCCCTTCCTAGTCCTGGTGCTGTGTGGCTGGCAGCTGCAGGTGGACCTTTCAAAAGCTCAGTAACGGGGCCCCCAGGATGGGACCATCTCAGATAGGCAGCCTTCCTTGGCTTTCTCACTCCCCCTTTTCTGGGTAAAAACCTTCAGAGTGGTTTAATATGTTCTTCCAGAAACTTCAGTCTACCCCATATATTATTGTTGTTAGGTGCTGTCCAGTCGGTATCGGACTCCTAGCGACCCTCATAGGGTTCTCAATGGCTGACTGTTAAGGGATTGCCTTGGGAGTGGATTGCCAGGTCCTGCTCCCATTTTTGCAGTGCTGGGAATTGAACTCGGGACCTCAGAGACTGCGGAGCAGCGCTCTACCAACTGAGCTAAATCCCAGCCCCGCCCCATATATAAGTAACTCAAAAATAAAGTCTGTACAAAATCCCGCAAGACACATTTTCTCAGGAGTTTCCTGACTTTAAATTCATGTATTCAGGGAAAAGAAGCAACCATTCACTGGTCTCTATGTTTTAGTGCTTTTAACGGAACTTGGAAAATATAAATTGGAAACACGACTGACATTTCTTTAGGATCTATTGTAAGTCTTAATATTGTACATCAATATCTTTTAAGGAAGCTGATTGTTTTGAAAATTGAAAATATTCACAGATACCATTTAATTAACACAGCTAGAAGACAATAAAAACTTTTCACTGGGGAGCTAGGGGCATAGCTCAGTGGTAGAGCATTTGTCTAGTACCTGCAAAGCCCTGGGTTCACTCCCCGGCACCACAAAAACAAATAAAACAAAACAGAACAAAAACACCTTTCTTGGTTGAAACAGAAATGGGGTTAAGTTTGAGCCAGAGTCTGGTTTAGCAGTGTCTTCAGAATGCCAAGCAGATTCACACAATATGAAAAATTAGCCCTTTAACCATTTCTTTTTTTTTTTTTTTGCGGTACTGGGGGTTGAACCCAGGGCCTCGAGCCTGCATGCTCTGCAAGTGCTGGACCACTGAGCTGCACCTCAGCCCATTTTTTTTTACTTTTTGAGACAGGGTCTTGCTAAGTTATGCAGACTGCCTCTGGTCTCCAACTTGCGATCCTCCTGCCTCCGCCTCCAGAGCCGCTGGGATTCCAGGCGTGCGCCACCACGCCCGGCCCCCCTTTAACCATTTCTGACTATGCAACAGATATCGTATTTGTAAAATGATTAAGCATTAAACTTTTTATTCCTAGGGCAACAAACCAACAAAACTCCTGGAAGATTAGAATGTCCTCTTCCTCTGATTTTTTTTTTTTCCCCCAGTACTGGGGGTTGAACCCAGGGCCTCGAGCTTGCATGCTCTGCAAGTGCTGGACCACTGAGCTGTACCCTCCGCCCATTTTTTTTTTACTTTTTGAGACCAGGTCTCATTAAGTTACGCAGACTGCCTCTGGTCTCGAACTTGCGATCCTCCTGCCTCTGCCTCCCGAACCTCTGGGATTATAGGCATGTGCCACCGCGCCCGGCTCCTCTTCTTCTGATTCTTGACAATCAGTGGTATTATACCATGCTCTGGCTGCCTACAGGTGAAATGTAGTTTGTTCTGACTTGTGGGCCAAATAATACATCTATGGGTGCTCTGCATAGGGTGGAGACACTCTGGGATTTTCTGTTTTACAATGGGGACACACAAGAGCTTGGAACTGGTTTCTGTGTCCATGTGGCCTTTTGTTGTGTTTTTAAATGGTGCAATTTTTTTTTTGAGGTGCCCTGGACATAATTATTGGCCCAGCATCTGTCAAAAATTCTTAAGCATTTAAGGATCACAGTGTTGGTGCTGGATAAGTCCTTGGCAAACCTCTCATCTGCCTATCTTATTTTAAAGATGAAGAAACTAAAATGACGTCCTTGAGAGTCACATCTCAACTGAAACTTCAAAGAAGCTCGTTCAGCCTTTCTCACCTCACTGGGTCACCTGCCTTGTGTCCACACTTACACTGTCTTGTGTTTTGCATGAAATAGTGAGAGAGGAACAAAGTCTAAGTAGTTTAGAGAAAGTTTCTTTCAATAAGAATTACTAATTTGTTACTCACATAAGATAAGGATTTGGGAGACTCAAAATATTAACTTTGGTTATCAAAGCTATAAGTAAGCCATTAGCTTAAAAGTTACAATGCAATATTTTTTCTTTCTCTTTCCTTTTTTTTTTTTTTTTTTTTTGTGGTACTTGGGATTAAACCCAGGGCCTTACATATGCTAGGTAAATGCTCTCCCATTGAGCTACACCTCCAGGCCTTTCTCCCCTTTTTTATTTTTTATTTTTATTTATTTATTTATTTATTTTGCGTTACTGGAGGTTGAACCTAAGCCTTGTGCTTGCATGCTTTGTAAGTGCTGGACCACTGAGGTGCACGCCCAGCCCATTTTTTCACTTTTTGAGACAGGGTCTCGCTAAATTATGCAGACTATACCTCTGGTCTTGAACTTGCAATCCTCCTGCCTCTGCCTCCCCAGTGGCTGGGATTACAGGCATGTGCCACTGCGCCAAGGCCCCCTTTCTAAATTTTGAGACAGGTTCTCACTAAGTTACCCAGGCAGGCCTCGAACTTGTGATCTTCCTGCCTCAGCCTCCTAAGGAGCTGGGAATATAGGTGTGCTATACCATGGTAGCCTGCAGCTGTAGCCCTGTGGCATCTGATCCCATCAGTTCTCGGAAGCTAAGCAGGGTCGGGCCTGGTTAGTACCTGGATGGAAGACCGCCTCAGAACACCAGAAGCTACAGGCTTGGTAGAAGGACCAGGCAACCTTCTCCCAAAAATCAATCTGCCATTGAAAACCCTATGAATAGTAAAGAAGCACTGACGATAGTGTTTCCCTTGTTCTACACAGGGTCACTATGAGTTGGATACCGACTCGACGGCACTTAACAACAACATACCATGATCAGCTGTAACTTTGTTTTAAATAGCAACTCTAAAAAATAGTCAGTATTATCGGTGTCCTGACCTTTCTTTTTCTTTTTTTTTTTTTTCTGGTACTGGGGGTTGAATCGAGGGCCTCTTGCTTGCATGCTCTGCAAGTGCTGGACCACTGAGCTGCACCCCCAGCCCTTTTTTTTTTACTTTTTGAGACAGGGTCTCACTAAGTGATGCAGACTGCCTCTGGTCTCGAACTTGTGATCCTCCCGCCTCCACTTCCCAAGCCGATGGGATTACAGGCGTGCACCACCGCGCCCAGCAGTTCCTGCCCTTTCTTCAGGGAGAACCACGACAAGGACTAAGAATGAAGTGCGGTATCTGTGCAGATTTAATATTTGATCTGCAGAATGGTAACATGTCTGTGCACCTGCAGCCTGCCAAGGGCTGATTCTTCACGCTGGGCTCACCTGTAACCGGACGGCGTGTTCATGTTTCCGTTTCATGTCATTGATGTGCCAGGCCACCCGCTGCATCGTGTCTATAGCATCAAGCACCACATCATAGCCTTCAGTGTCCTTGTCAAGATGATTCTCTATTTCCTTAAAACAAACAAACAAACAAACAAAAAACTTGTTCTTTCCCTTTTTTCTTATGTAGCCCATGAAACTGGCAGCTCTATGATTACTTATATTTTATTTTTTATTTTCCTGATATTTTATTTTTGCTTATTTATTTGCTTACTACTATCATTCCTTAAGATTTTGAGGTACTTTACCAGAAAGAGCTGTCAAAACATGGTAAGATGGGAATAAAAATAGGGCTAGGAATAGTAAAAGTGTATTCAAATTCTAGGACAAAGAGGATAACACATAGTAAGTCTCAGAGATGTTGTTATAGATAAGAGTTGATCTTACAGCTTAGCGTTTTGAGCTTCCTGGTAGCCAGTTAACAACAACAATAATATACTGTATATTCTCAAAGCTAACCTGTAGAGCGGAGCTCTCAATTATGAAATTCTAATCTGTATCTGATTTTTTTAGCCCTCTACTTAAATCTAGCCTGCAGCCGTAGACCTGTGACATCCAATCCTGTCAGATCTCAGAAGCTAGGCAGGATTAGGCTTGGTTAGTACTTGGATGGGAGACCGCCTGGGAACGCCAGGTGCTGTAGGCTTGGGAGACGGACCTAGCAATCCCCTCCCAAGAAACAATCCGTCATTGAAAACCCTATGAACAGCAGAGAAGCACTGACAATAGTGTTTCGCCTGTTTGTACGTAGGGTCACTATGAGTCGGATACCGACTCGACAGCACCTGACAACAACAACTTAAATCTAACCTCCATGTCAGTCCTTCCAAGATGGGCTTGGGGTCATGGGGCTCCTTTATCTGCTCCCCTTCCCAGTGCATACATTGATTAAATCTTTATTGTCTGCTCTTCACCATTATTGGTGTCTTTAACTGGTGTCCTAGGGATGAGTGGCTGAACCTCGTTCCGAGAACTGGGGCTTTGCCCTATACTCTGGTAAAATTATGGTATAATTTATGAAGATGAAATCCAGCACTTTATAGTAACACTTTATAAATATTTGCTTTTATTAAGCATTCAATTTTTTGTTTTACTTTTTTATTTTGCGGTTTTGTTTGAGATACAGTCTTAATGGATAATTTAGGCTGGCTTGGAGCTCACTGTGTAGCCCAGAGGCTGGCTTTGAACCCACATTTATCCTTCTGCTTCAGCCTCTGGAGTGCTGGGGTGACAGGCATGTGCTGCCATGCCTGCCTCAAAACTAAGTTCTCTCCCCCAATCCCTGTTGCACCATGGATTTGAACCCAGGGCCTTGGGCATGCTAGGCAAGAGCTCTACCGCTGGGCTACATCCCCTTATTTTTCCTATCAATCAACTTTTTGTAAGGATCTTCGCTTATTAACTTGCAGGCTTAACTGAGATCTTAAGACTTTTCTTTTGACTAATGGCCACCTACTATAAGACCCTAAGTCTTAGAAGTCATATTAACATAGTTGAGCAGAGATTTGTCCTGGGGTAGGTATCGCTTATTTAAGAATCATTTGGACAATGATTTAGCAAACTTATCCCACTAAATCTAAAAGGTGATTAGGGTCAATTTAAAAAATCAAAGTAGGATGTCTGATGTGGCATCATCAGACATGAGACCCTCCAAAGATGAGCTACCCACGCAAGCAAAGTAAAGAAATTCTTGATAGAGTTTGACCAACATAGTTCTAAAATTTTAAGGCTGTGTGAACTGAGCAAATCTAGAATGACTAGCCAAGATAGAAACCTAGAATCATTTAAAAAGAAATACCAGACATGTTAATAGAAAGGAGCCCTGGATTAAAATCCCGTTAAGAAAAGATTTTTTAATGAAGAACAAAAATAATAAACTATAAACCCTAGGTTATTGTCATTCAATGTCTAGGAGCCACAGTGAATGTGGGTACCTTGTAGCATTTGGAGGCAGGCACCCAGGACCCTGGTCCTAAGCACTCTGCTCTCCTGTCTTTCCCCTGTTGAAAAGGCAATCAAATCCTACAGAACGCAAACTACTTCAATAAAACTTTCTCCCAGCCGGGCGCAATGGCGCACGCCTGTAATCCCAGCAACTTGGGAGGCGGAGGCAGGAGGATCGCAAGTTTGAGATCAGAGGCAGTCTGTGTAATTTAGTGAGACCCTGTCTCAAAAAGTAAAAAATGGGCTGGGGTGCAGCTCAGTGGTCCAGCACTTGCAGAGCATGCAAGCGTGAGGCCCTGGGTCCAACCCCCAGTACCACAACAAAATAAAATAAAACAAAACAAAACAAAAAAAACTCTCTCCCATCTTTAATCAGCTTCCTTAGAGGATGAGAAGAATTTGAGAGTCACATCTGTCTTTGTTTCCAAAGCCTTCTTGAATTTTGTAGAACAGAAACTACTAGAAAGGGAAGATATCTGGAAGTGATGCTCAGCCCAGCTCGCAGACCATTCATCACACCGCTCATCAGCCTCTCCCTTTCCAGACCCTTCTCTTTCCTCTATACAAGAGCCAATCAATGATAAATAGCTTTCCCTCTCAACCGCCTACTGAATCGGGGCTCATAGAGATAAAATAAAATATGATAAAATCTGCTTTTCATTTGGATGACAGTTACCTGGCCATGGCTGTCCGTGACCAGCATGAGGTCCTGTCTCAGCCCTATCACTAGCCAAGCGAACATGAATCTTCCAATTTGGCCGTTGTCAGTGGGGCTGCAGGCCTCGCATATAAATATCTCTAATTCCTCAAAGCAGATTAGTCAGTTGTAAAGTATGAGTGTGGAAAATGTTTCCATGTGTCCACAGCTTTTTTCTGCTGTTTTTTCCCCAAACTTAATATACACACACAAGATCCCCATCCCCCGGAAAGCGCTCCAGCAGGGGCGGAGACTCACATGCAAGAGGAGATGGTACTTGAGAATCCGCTGAACTGGTTTCAGGAGATAGGACCCCAGAGGCAACGAGTGCTTCAGAGCTTCCTGCCGCTCCCGGAAGAACTTGGCCAGGATCTTGTTCCTCATGCACTCGGTTAGCACTGCCACTGACCTGCAAGGGGAGCGAAACAAATAAAAACAAAAACAAACAAAAACAACAACTGAATGTAATGTTTTACATCTGTTTTAAATGCCAGGGTTAGTGTACATGTCTTCAAATAAGTAGGATAGCAACAGAGTTATAGCCAGCCTAGAAGGCCTTGGGGCAAATCAGAAAAAGGTGACCTTCTGGGTGGGTGCATGAGGAAAGGCAGGTACAGCACCATGGCTCTTGGCTCTTTTTTTTTTTTTTTTTTTGTGATACTGGGGGTTGAACCCAGGGCCTCACGCTTGCATGTTCTGCAAGTGCTGGACCTCTGAGCTGCACCCTCAGCCCATTTTTTTACTTTTTTGAGACAGGGTCTCAAAAGTCTCAAAAGCAGACTGCCTCTGGTCTCAAACTTGAGATCCTCCTGCCTCTGCCTCCTGAGCCGTTGGGATTACAGGTGTGCGCCACGGTGCCCCACAGCTCACGGTTCTTAAGCAGCAAGTTCCCTCCTTCTAGGAGACGCAGCCTCATGCCAGGGCACATGGCTTGGCAAGAGGGATGTGAGTTGTATTTTAGCCCCAGGCGCGCCCCGTCTGGATGTCTTTGTGCAGCACTCAAACTACATATCTGCATTTAGATCCTACAGGTCAGTTTATAAGGAGTTGGCACCTCTGGACTAAGAAAAAGGAGTTCTTTCTTGCCTATAGATTTGGTTTCCTGTGAGTGCATTGGTCACCCCTTTGATGGCAACTTTTATGAAATGCATAAATTGTACCACCTGCCCATAGCTACCCTTCCTTTGAGAACTTTGAACAGATCCCTTTCCATCTCTAACTGCTTCTCCTCACTATAGATAGTCTTACTTCTTGCAGTGTCCCTCACTGCAGAGTTTAGAAAAGAAGGGCTAGGATTCCTTCTCCAGCCTCCCAAAGTCCCTCCCCAGGTATAAGTATGGCGCCAAATCATCCTAAGAGAATGGTTGAAACAATGCTTGTTTTTTTGTTTTTGTTTTTTGTTTTTTTGTGTGTGTGATACTGGGGATTGAACCCAGGGCCTCGCGCTTGCATGCTCTGCAAGTGCTGGACCACTGAGCTGCACCCTCAGCCCATTTTTTACTCTTTGAGACAGGGTCTCAAGTTACACAGACCACCTCTGGTCTCGAACTTGTGATCCGCCTGCCTCCGCCTCCCCAGCTGCCTGTGCGTGTACCACCGTGCCTGGCAATGCTTGTATTTTATACATAGAGCTAGCTCAAGGACTTGGGCAGTCTCATGCGTGGTAATTAAAATCTTATGGTATCATAACTTAGACGGAAGCAGGTGGAAATAATTTCATCCCTTTTCTTTCAAGTCATTAACATGTTTTCAAGATTAATTGAGGAAATCAGATAGAGCTACACAACAAAATAAGACTCCTTGGAAAGAAGTTAAATTAAGCCGTTAGAGTCCCTTTTGTGTCCATCTGCTTTCTGAAACATCTGTTCAAACGGATTCATTTCTCCCTTGAGTAGAGATTTCAAAACTCTTCACCACGTGACCTGGGAACTTTTCTAAGGTTCTTTAGAGTTAGAGTGGCTCCCCAGTAGCCCCTTGGCCATCTCCAGCTTGAGGTCTTGCTCAAGAATTAGAACCTTGGGCAGGTGCCGTGGCACATGCCTGTTATCTCAGCAACTGGGGAGGCTGAGGTAGGAGGATAGCAGGCTCGAGGCTGGAGGTAGCCTGCTCAACTTATGAAGACCCTATCTCAAAATAAAAACAGTAAAAAAGGAGGTAGGGGCTGTAGCTCAGTGACGGAGTGCTTGCCTAACATGTGCAAGGCCTTGGGTTCAACCCCCTAGTGCTACAGAAAATAAAATAAAAGTTTACAAAAATAAGAAAGAGGTTGAGGTTTCAGCAGAGTGGTAGAGCACTTGCCTACCATGTATGAGGCCCTGGGTTCAACTCCCAAGACGGAAACAAACAAACAAAGAAAGAATAATAATTAGAACCTGCTAGAACCCGCCCCGGGCTGGGATTTAGCTCAGTTGGTAGAGTGCCACTCTGCAGTCTCTGAGGTCTTGTGTTCGATTCCCAGCACCACAAAACTGGGAGAAAGATGCGGCAATCCATTCCTGAGGCAATCCCGAAATAGCCATTGAAAACCCTATGAGGGTCACTATGAGTCGAACACGACTCCACGGCACCTAACAACAACAAAAGAACCTGCCCCAAATTGGGAGCTCATGGAGGTCCAGGTTGCCAGATGTCCTAAGCATAAGCAGGCATCTGAGGACAATGACCGGACTCTGTGCCTCTGCCCGGAGGGAGGAAGAAGGGGCTCGCGCCTCTTCACAGGGAAGTCACTGGGGAGTGACTGGCATGAGGAAAGAGGACACCTACCAAGGCATGCCAGCCACCTCTCATCTCACCAGCCTGGATCCAAACATCGAAGAACAACTGTCAGATGGGCTGCAAACCCTGGCTTGGTAAGACAGGGGGAAAAGGGACCTTGGGTCTCAGAGCAGACTGATGGGTGACAAGGGGTAAGAAAAGACGTTCTGTATGAGCATGAAGACCACTCAGTCGGGTAAGAACCGGATAAACCTGTTTGACTGAGAACACTTTGCAAGTACCTCTTCTGGTAACACAGGTTTGTTTCTCTTTCTTTCTTTCTTTCTCCCCCCTCCCCACTGGTAGTTGGACCCAGGGCCTCACGTTTGCATGCTGTGCAAGTGCTGGACCACTGAGCTGCATCCACAGCCCTTTTTTTTTTTTTTTTTTTTTTTTTTTTTTTTTTTTTTACTTTTTTGAGACAGGGTCTCACTAAATTACGCAGACTGTCCTCTGGTCTCGAACTTGCGATCCTCCTGGCTCCGCCTCCCGAGCCACTGGGATTATACTCGAGCTGCACAGGTTTGTTTCTTCAAAGGCAGACTTGAAATATAAAAGACCCGCTCTCCAGGAAGCGGTCCTTCACCATCCTCACTGGGACGCTTTAATCCTTACCTCATGTAGCTTGGCCTGCAGCCATAACCCTGTGGCATCCGATCTCGTCAGATCTTGGAAGCTAAGCAGGGTTGGGCCTGGTTAGTACTTGGATGGGAGACCGCCTGGGAACACCAGAAACTGTAGGCTTGGGAGAAGGACCTGGCAACCCCCTCCCCCCAAAAAATCAATCTGCCATTGAAAACCATATGAACAGCAGAGAAGCACTGACAATAGTGTTTCCCCTGTTGTACAGAGGGTCACTATGAGTCGGATACCGACTCAACAGCACCTAACAACAACAACATGTAGCTTAAGCTTCTATTACACATTACTGAATTCTTTCTATATTAACTTACATTTATTTATTTGATCTTCCCTAACATTCTACCCCGGGCTGGGATTTAGCTCAGTGGGTAGAGCACTGCGCTGCAGTCTCTGAGGCCCCGAGTTCAATTCCCAGCACCGCAAAAATGGGAGAAGGGCCTGGCAATCTACTTCCAAGGCAATCCTGAAGCACTCAGCCATTGGAAACCGTATGAGGGTCACTATGAGTTGGATACCGACTCGACAGCACCTAACAACAACATTCTACCCCATTATTGAATTTAGTTGGACTCTGACCCTCGAAAGAATATAAACTCCTTACAGGCAAAGGATGTTGGTTCCTACTTCGTGCCAATCTACACTGAGCTTCACAAACAAGTTGTTAAGAATGGTCCTAACTGGGGGCAGTGGCTAAGGCCTGTATTCACAGAGACTTGAGAGAGGCGGCAGGAGGATGCCAGTTTCAAGGCCAGAGAGCAGCCTGCATAACTGAGCAAGACCCTGTCTCAAGATCGAAAAGAAAAAATGGGCTGGGGGTACATCCCCGTGGTGGTAGTTGTGTTGTTAGGTGCCATCGAGTTGGTATCCGACTCATAGCCACCCTGTGTACAACAGGCAAAACACTATTGTCAGTGCTTCTCTGCTGTTCATGGGATTTTCAATGGTGGATTGATTTTTGGGAGTGCATTGCGGGGTCCGTCTCCCAAGCCTACAGCACCTGGTGTTCCCAGGTGGTCTCCTGTCCAAGTACTAACCAGGCTGAACCCTGCTTAGCTTCCGAGATCTGACAGGATCGGATGCCATAGGGCTACCACTGCAGGCCTCCCAGTGGTAGAGCACTTGCAAATTTTGTGAGAGGTCCCAGTTCAGTCCCCAAGTATTACCAAAAAATAAATAAAGAAAGAACAAAAGAAAAGGTCTTATAAAATTGATTTTGTCTTTCCCTAGTCTCTGAAGCATCCCAGCACAGAAAACTGCTGCCTTTATTTTGTATTCTCATTTCTTAGTAAGTCGGAGGATCTGAATTTGCAATTTTGGAAGTTTATGTAAAGAAGTCATGGCTTCAAATGATATGTTTACAGTGAGATCTACACAGATACAATCTCCCCTACATGCCCCTCTGCTGGGCCAGACTCTGACCACTGGGTCCAGCACTCTATTCATCCTTCCCAGTGTGAATGTGCTTTCCCTTCCCTCAGGAAGAAGTTTGTGGAGAAGCTGCGGGCTGATTCTATGATTTCTCTGACTTAGGGTGTGGTTCAAGCTGGTTTTTGGGCTTCAGGACCATGGGATTTAGTGGAGGCACCCTGCAATTTCCAGGTATCTTCAGCACTGAGATGGAAACAGATACCGTAGCCGAGAAAATTGCTTAAGTGAAACTGTGCACACTGTGGGCGTGTCTACAGATAAGGATATGTGATAAGTGCGAGAATATGTGTGTGGGATTTTTGTTGTTGTCTTTTTAAAAGCGAAATCTGGGAAAAGCATGGCTGGCCATAAATCACCATGGTACAAAATCCTAACCACTGTTTCGAGGAGGAGACTATATTCCTCCTATGGAAAGTATTTTGTCATTAGTACATCTGAGCCTCTCACTTCACAGGCCTTTTAAAATCTCAGAAGCTAAGCAGGGTCAGGACTGGTTAGTACTTGGATGGGAGACCGCCTGGGAACACCAGGTGCTATAGGCTTAGAAGATGGACCAGGCAACCCACTCCCAAAAATCAATCCGCCATTGAAAACCCTATAGACAGCAGAGAAGCACTGACAATAGTGTTTTGCCTGTTGTACATACAGTCACTATGAGTCAGACAACAATCGATGGCACCTAACAACAATAGCTTCCTGCAGCCACTCCTGAGCACAGGGGTACCGGTACCCATTTGATGTTCTTTCCCACACAGATCCCACCACCTGATATATCATTAGGGACCGTCCCTGCCAAGACTGGGCAAGAGTGTGTAAGATCTCCCTGTCTTTCCTCCTCTTGGCTGGTCCCTGAGATAACTCAGATCTACCAGTCACGTGGGGAAAAGGAAAATAAAAAGCTACAGGATGTCACAGAGCTTCAGAAGTTCCTAAGGATGGAGAAGCATGTGGCTGGAGGTTGGAGAAACCTCGGTTCAAATCCTCACTGGGCCATTCATAAGCTCCATGGCCTCCATGGAGTCAATTTGCCTCTGGGACCCTCAGCAGGTTCATCCATAAAATGGGGATGGAGCAAGGGTAGGGAGGAGTGTGTGCTTGTTGAGAACGTGCCAGGTGCCAGGTGCCAGGTGCAGGGTGGACGTTCTGTGTTCTTCAGTGGGTCAATATCTCTGCATTGCCACGAAAGTTGCATTCAACATTTGGTATTTATAGCACAGTGCTTAGGAATCAGTAAGGGATCAATGAATGTCTTTCGGAGGAAAAAAGGACTACCTACGGTCATGGCCCGTTGTTTTGGGACCTGAGTGTTCAATACACTGTCCGGGCTGCTTTCTAAACTGTCCCCTGGCTGCCACTCTCCTCTGGAAGCCAAAGTGAGCCAGGGACCCAGAGGAGGCGATGGGCCCCCTTCTCTCATGCTGGCTTCTTAGGAACTCCCCTTTCTGAGCTCTATAAAAGTCTGTAAAGTTCATGAAACTTTCCAAGCAAGAATAGAACATAGTTTCTCCCCAGCTGCATACCATAAATTCATTTTTTTTTTCAGGTACTGGGGGTTGAACCCAGGGCCTTGCGCCTGCATGCTTTGCAAGTGCTGGACCACTGAGCTGAACCCCCCCGTCCATTTTTTTTTTTACTTTTTGAGACAGGGTCTCGCTAAGTCATGCAGACTCATTCTGGTCTCGAACCTGTGATCCTCCCGCCTCTGCCTCCTGAGCCGCTGGGATTACAGGCTTGTGCCACCGTGCCCGGCGCATTAATACCACGTCTCAGTCTCAAAAATGTAGTACACGTGGAAAAAGATGAAAAGACGAGGCATACTCTTAAGTTTTCCTTCATAGACACCTAGTGATATTTCTGGATTCTTCCAATGTCTTTCACAATTTTTCCCCGCATTGGCTGTCCTTGAAGCCCCACAGCCCAAAGGGATCAATTAATATCCAGGAGCTCTGTGATCTGTGGTCAGCACATTTGACATTTTCCATTCTGTCCAGCATAGTGCCCGCCATATGATGCCTGAGAACCACAGACACTGGATCTACTGCCTTGAAACCATCTGAAAGTGATCCAAAGTGTACCCATCCTTCCCGATGCCTACCTGGGGTAGTTAGTGCAGTACTGGGTGTAAATGTGGAACTCTTCACTCTGTGAGGAAACAAAAGAGACTTTTATAAGTCAAAAAGCATAGATGTCAAGATTCACTTAAAAACAATAAATGAAATTGCATTCAGGCCTTTAAGTTGATTTTTCCAATCAACTTGGCCTGAGCCCCTATGACACTCAACTATACTCACTGTTGTATACCTTGTTGTTACATGCCATCGAGTCAGGTCCAACTCATAGCAATCCAATGTATAACTAACGAAATACTCCCCGGCATGGTGCCATGTACAGCGCTATGTCAGTGCTTCTCTGCTATTCATAGGGTTTTTGATGGCTGTTTTGGGAGTGGGTTGCCAGGTCCTTCTCCCAAGCCTACAACACCTAATATTCCCAGACGGTCTCCCATCCAAGGACTATCCAGGCACAACCCTGCTTAGCTTCTGAGATCTGACAAGATCGTAGGCCAGCATGGTATGGCTGAAGACATTACATACCTAGAACCCACATACACTTGAACTCATTTGGGTCCAATAAACATTTATTGAGCACCTGCTCCAGTGAATTTGAAGACAAATAGGAAGAGAATGAAAATGAAGTTTCCAAGGTGCTCGTGGTCCTGTGGTGGACAGGCAACACAGAGGGAAACACAAGTAGGTCATTTAAACATCGTGTGGCAAGGACATGGCGGAGAATGTGCAAGGGACGAGAAGGCTGTTGCACACATGCTCTGTGCTCGCTGTTGTTCCCTCCCTTTTCACTCTGTAGCCACTAGGACTCCGTTGAGACTGAATTCTGGCTATACTTCTTCCAAAGAGCCTTCCCAGAGCTCTTGTGCTGAGCCAAACGCTCCTGCCCTGGGCTCCCACCACACCCAGCGTGGCCCTCTCTGACCAAATGCTACTCACATCTTCTGTTTGTCTCTGAGAGTTCCTTCAAGACAGGGGCCATGTTGTGTTCTTCTGTGACATAATATTTATTGAACTGCTGCCAGGCAAGGTGGAGCACGCCTGTAATCACAGTGACTCAGCAGGCAGAGGCAGGAGGAGCGCAAGTTTGAGACCAGAGGCAGTCTGTGTAATTTAGCAAGACTCTCAAAAAGTAAGAAAATGGGCTGAGGGTGCAGCTCAGTGGTACAGCACTTACAAAGCATGCAAGAGGCCCTGGGTTCAACTCCCAGTACTGCGACAAACAAATTTATTGAACTACTGAATCCCCTTGTCTTCTACTTAACCAAAAATTATTTGAGGGCAGAGTCCAAGTCTATTCGTCCACGCTCATCTGACACAGCAGCAATGCCAAATGCGCTCATGTGTGGCCAGCACATGTAAGGCTATGAACATATTCCTACTTCCTTAGAATCTCTATATCCATGGCTATGTTAATCTTTCAGCTATCTAGTCATATTATCTGATATTGGGAAATAGTAATAATTGCTGATTAAATGAAAATTCTTTAAAAAAGGTAGAATCATGACTTCTATGCAAATAAAAAATGAGCACTGCCAAATATGTTATTTAACCTATTAATGAATTAATGAGGCAAGCGGTAAGGCATTATTACTGAATCAAAACAGAAATAAAAGTATCCCACTTAGGTCAATGAGGAACGTTGAAATGGATTTACAAGTAGATATAAAACTGGCTTTGTCTACTGGGGTGGGTGTGGAAAGAAAGAAATTGCCAAGGTGGGCATGGCGGCAAATGCCTGTAATTCTAATACTCAGGAGGCCGAGGCAGAAGGATCGCTGGTGTGAGGCCAGCCTGGCTATATAATGAGACCTTGTCTCAAAAAATAAATAAATAAAAATAAATTCTCCTATTGGACAGAATTCATTTCCATCTCTGTTGCCAAGAATCATTTGCATCGCTCTCAGTTTTATAAAACTGGAAGAGTTATCAGACAGCCCAAAGATGAAGAAAGGTGCAGAGGCCCCACTGAATTACCAATTTGAAAGAATAAACTGGAAAACATTTAGCTTTCTATTGGAAAGACCCACTAGTCTTTTGGGTGGTCCCCTACTTTGCAGAGGGAAAGAGGTGAAATGCTAAAGCTAGGTTTTAAAACTTTTAATTGTAAGGCTGTCAGTCAGCGTAAGGAATTCAAGGCCAAAGACTTATTAGGTCTTGCAAAATCTGAACTAGAATGACATTTTGAAAAAGAACTACAGCCTGTTTTGGAAGTGTTTCACATTTTGCTCTTTTTGGACTTTACCCTTCCCTTTTACTTTTTAAACTACTTTATTCTGGATTCATAATGTCTAAGACCGTGTCTATTTTGTGGTGACTTTAAAGCCTTAATTTATGTTTCTGCTTAAAAAAAAATACTTGCTGGGTGTGATGGGTTATGCCTGTAATCCCAGCAACTCAGGAGGAAGAGGCAGAAGGATCGCAAGCTGGAGGCTAGAGGCAGCCTGCGTAACTTAGTGAGACCCTATCTCAAGCTAAAAAACAGGCTGGGGGTGCAGTTTAGTGGTAGAACACTTGCAAAGTATGTGTGAAGCCCTGGGGTCAGCCCCAGAACACCACAAAACAAAATAAAACAAAACATAAAAAAAAAATCCACCAAACTCTACTTAGCATCCCTCCTGTTAAATTCAACTAGGATTAGGTGAAACATATTTTATTATTATGGAAATTTGTTAGCATATAGAAAAGCAGAGGGGATGGGACATGAATTTCCAAGTAGTCATCATACATTCTCAGTGTTACTAACACATAGTTTATATTCTACCTCTTCTCCTGCTGCACTCAAGTGAATGATAGACATCACATCATCTCACTTGTAAGTAATTTAGAATGCATTGCAATCAGCATTGCCAACTACGATCATCACACTTAAATAATTCCATAATATCATGAGGGTCTGTTGGCCACTATTCATTTTTTTCTTTTTTTCTTAACTTTCTAAATGGAGTTCCCACACAGCAGCTGGTTGATTTCACTTCAGTTTCTTTGACTTATTTTTTTGCAGGCCTGGGATAGAACCCAGGACCTCAAGCACAGTAGGTTAACGCTCCACCACTGAGCTACCTCCTCAGCCCATTCAGTCTCTTTTAATCTTTAAATTCCCCCGTATCTTTTTTCCTCTTGCAAGTTAACTGTTAAAGAAACCAGATTGTTCTGGATGGGCACAGTCTCAGTAATGCTGGTGACATTGTTATGGTCCCTGTTACATGTCTGTCTGTCCACTGTACTTCTTGTGGGTCAATAGAGGCTTAGATTTGTTGTTGTTAGGTGCCGTTGAGTTGGCATCCAATTCATAGAGACTCTACATATAACAGTTGAAACACTACTGCTGTGCTTCTCTGCTATTCATAGGGTTTTCAATGGCTGATTGTTTCTTCAGAGTGGGATGCCGGGTCCTTCTCCCAACCCCACAGCCCCTGGTGTTCCTAGGCAGTCTCCCATCCAAGTACTAACCAGGCCCAACCCTGCTTAGCTTCCAAGATCTGACAGGATTGGATGCTACAGTGGTATGGCTGGAGGCTAATTATCTTTGCTGATGCTCAAACTATCCCACTTTGGCCAACAGGAGCCTCTCCTTGAGTAATGGCCTCATTATGAGGATTCATGACTTGACTTTCCTATTTTTGGCTGCTTCTGTGTTTTCTGCTGGGATAAGACATTCCAGATCATTTGTGCATTCCCTACCCTGCACTCGTTCTACACAGAGCCCTGTCCCTTTGGTAGGAGATCACAATCTGGGCGTGAGGGATGTTCTTGCCACTGGGCTAATTATTCTTCTTAGAACTTTTCAATGGAGAAAGTTAGGAATATGGTAGTTTTTAAAGGATAAAATACTTCTTAATTCTATACTAATATGTAAATCTGATAATTCAAAAGGTTCCAAATCTGAAACATTCTGAAATCAAACATGATGCTACCTGATGCCATTTGATGGGTAGCAATCTCGACATAGGCACACTAAAAATGTATAAAATTACCTTCAGGCTAGGGATACAAAGTGTATATGAGACATAAAGGAATTTCATGTTTATACTTGGGTCCTATCCCCAAGATATCACATTATGTGTATGACAACTTCCAAAATAAAAAAATCTAAAATCTGAAATATGTCTGGTTCTAAGCATTTCAGGTAAGGGGAGTTCAGACTCAAGACTACAGAATTTTTAATTATCCTCAATCATTCTTGCCTCTGTATTTCCTATCTTCTAGCAACCGCAGTTCTCAAAGACATTAACATAAATACTTCTTTGCTTTATCCCCAAACACATTCAAATAATTTCAGAATAACAATATCAAACATCACCATACATAGTATCATTTCTATAAGTTAAAGACATATTTGCTATATTTTGTCCACAGTTTATTTTCAGATTGAGTGGAATTCCCTTTGCATGGGTATGCCATTAACTGGATATACAATTACTTGTATTTGTTCCATTTTGCTTTCAATTTTTGGGAAGTGTTTTTTTAAGCCTTGGTTTTGTAATTATATAAAATATTTACAGTGGTACCTTGGTGCTTGAGCACAGTCTATTTTGGAATGCTGGTCAAGTGCTAATCAACTCGAGTGGTAAGCATTTTTTTTTCTCCCCAGATGAAATAATGAAAATGTATTAATTGGTTCTGGCACCAAATGGAATGGCTAATTCAGATACACAGATGTCCCTCACATACTTAGCAATAAGTTCTTTTTAAAATTCAAATGTTGTTCTTACTGTTTTCCTCCTCTCTTCACTTTTAGTGCTATTAAGTTTCTTGGGTGCCATATGGCCCTTTGGTATAAGTGTGTGTGTGTGTGTGTGTGTGTGTGTGTGTGTGTGTGTGTGTGTATAGATATGTATATATGTATGTGTATATATATGTATGTGTATATGTGTGTATATATGTGTATGTATGAGTGTATGTAAAAATACCATCAGATCTTGAACACAGCACTAGGACAGGTCTTAACTATTGGAAATCGGTGAGCAAATTGATGCTTTCCCCTCTGCTTCATCCTGAAGCATCATGGGTAGGCATAGCATCTCATACAGGTTTTAGCAGAGTGAGTGAGTGCTGATCAAGTGGTCAGGCAACAAAACAGAATTTTCCCAAATATACGGGTTGAGGACCTAACTGTTGGAGTATGGAGCCGTTCTAATGCTGAGGTACCACTGTATATTGTTTCAAAGTCAACTCTATAAATGTTGGGGACAAAGGAGCCCCAGGCAACAGGCAGGCGTAACCTGCAATTGAGATAACATTCAGAAGGTAATCTCGCGATTCAGAGCATATCAGAATAACAAGTGCACCGGTGATGGTTATATCAGAATAACAAGTGCACCGGTGATGGTTGTATCAGAATAACAAGTGCACCGGTGATGGTTGTGATTAGGCAAGGACGGGAAAAGGTCATGCTTGCATTTACTGGCAAGCCAAGGTATGCAGCTG
>VMDO01012471.1:0-62059 GCA_007922755.1 Pedetes capensis | reverse complement strand
GAAAAGATTTCCTTAATAGGACCCCAATTGCTCAAGAAATTGCAACAAGAATAGATAAATGGGACCACATCAAATTAAGAAGCTTCTGCACAGCAAAAGAAACAATTAACAGAATCAAGGAAACCGCCACAGAATGGGAAAAAATCTTCGCATTTTATACATTTGACAAAGGTCTAATTACTAGAATTTATAAAGAACTCAAAAAAAAAAACAACCCAAAAACCAAACAACCCAATACACAAATGGGCAAAGGAACTAAGTAGACAGTTCTCAAAGGAAGAGGTCCATAAAGCCATAAAACACATGAAAAAGTGCTCAATATCCCTAGCCATTAGGGAAATGCAAATCAAAACAACGCTGAGATTTCACCTTACACCAGTAAGAATGGCCAAGATCAATAAAACAAACAACAACAAATGCTGGCGAGGCTGCGGGGAAAAGGGAACACTTTTACATTGCTGGTGGAGCTGTAAAATGGTGCAACCTCATAGGGTTTTCAGTGGCTGACTGTTTTAGGATTGCCTTGGGAGTGGATTGCTAGGCCCTTCTCCCAGAGGACGTATCAGATATTAAACTGATAAGAACAGATATGACACTTGACCTTAGCCAAAAGGCTGAGAAGCGGCCTAATTAGTAGTTCAATAATGCCTTGATGCTGAGTACTTGTGTCTTGTAAGTAAACACATTAAAAGGAAATATTCTTACTCCAAATTGCTCTTCATGAGATCAGATGTGTCTTCTTATCCCTAGTACTGTGGGGTTGGGGCTGGGGTTTAGCTCAGTTGGTAGAGTGCTGCTCTGATCTCTCTGAGGCCCTGGTTTTGATCCCCAGTACTGTATAAAATAGGAGAAGAACATGGCAGCACACACCTGAAACAGTCAGCCATTGAAATCCCTATGAATAGCAGAGAAGTACTGACATAGTGCTGGGCATGGCATAGTGTTGGGTAATACCTCATTCTCTTGCACATAGGGTAACTATGAGTTGGACCCAACTCAATTGCACCAACAACAACTTGGGGGAGGGTGTTGAACTCAGGGCCTCAAAGTGGCTAGGCAAGGGGTCTACCACTGAACTGCACCCACAGTCCTTCTCTGACTGATTATTTATTTACTTAGAAACAGAGAGGATCTCACCAAGTTGCACAGGCTGCCTCTGCCCTTGAACTTTTGATCCTCCTGCCTTGACCTCCAGAGTAGCTGGGATTCCAGGCATGTGCCACAATGCCCAGCATGAAATCAGATGTCTCACATACTATTTCCTACTGGGTGTCAAAAGACGTGCTTGGTTAGAAAAATAAAACTATATTGAAAGTTTGTGAGGAAGAAACCTCTTGAATATTTTCCATATATCAGTTTTAACCTTCACTGGGAATGAAAGGGTACATAAACCTACCAAGTATTTTTTTACAATACAATCCTTTGAGAATCTGTTTTTTACAAATAACACCAAAGGAAGGAACCCACATAAAAATACTTTATAAAATTCATTCTTTTATAATTTCAGTCTAGATAAATTCAGCACACAATATACTTGGTAGTATTTATGTATTTATGTTAGAGAATGGAGGAAGTATGCTTCTCAGTGCCCCAAATAAGAGGAAAAAGTTATAATTAGATGTCATCACTATCAATTTAATTAGGTTTTAAAAGAGGGGGTCAGTCCACCTTGCCCTTGGAAGTAGACATCAGGTCATGCCACAGAACTTGGCCATGCTGGTCATATGATAGAGTATGTTCTTCCTGAGAAAGAGGATTTCAACTGTCAGGTTTTTAGAAACAAAAGAAACTTCATCAGAAATTGTAGCAATAACATTTGATTTTTATTTGATATTGTTTTCAGAGAAAATAAAAATAAAAGGGTCCTTTTTGAGAAAACTCCTGAATGACTTCTAGTGCTTAGATTTCTGATTTTTTTCATTTTATAGTCTACAAAAGGAATTAATAAGTTCAGATCCAGAAAGTATAAGGGACTATCATCTTTTCATTAATGAAAATCACTAAAATGTCACGATGTTCAAATCAAGCATTGTGCTTCTACAGATTTGATAAACAGAATTTCCTCTTACAATAAGAAAACAGAACTTTTTCTAGATATGATAAACAGAATTTCCCATTTGAATAGGAAAAAATAGAACTTTTTCTTTATCAAAGGAATATGACATGAACATTTATATGTACTTCAAGAAACAGACATTCATATCATCAAATATAGACCAAGGCATAGTTCATTTGGAACTAATAATAGGAATACAAATGAGGGAATCTGGGGTTTTCTTATACATGTTCAAAGATTTCACTTGGTATTTCAGGTGCTATGAGATAATTTTCAAAATATTAAGATATTTTATCCACATTTGTAGAGGTTTCTCTTTATTTTCCATCAAAGTTACTTATATATTTGCTTAGTATTAAGAGCCTGCTTTATTCAATAAATTCAGACCAAAGTATGCCATCTTGGTTCACTTCAATTCAGCAAGTTCTATCAGAGCATTGGGGCTGAGGTTTAGCTCAGTTGGTAGAGTGCTGCTTCTGTACATTCTGAGACTCTGGATTAAATCCTCAGCACTGCAAAAATGGGAGAAGGATCTAGCAGCCCACTCCTGAAATAATCTTATGGCACAGTATCAAGGAGTGTTTCCTTCTATTGTACATAGGGCTGCTATAAGTCAGACCTGACTTGAGGGCACCTAACAACAGCACCAACAGTGCATCAGTTATGCTCTGGGATCTGTGCTAGGAACAAGAGCATTGAGCCATTGTCCAGTCTCATGTCTCCCTTTCCATGCAGCACAAGATAGAGAAATTTGAGTTTACCCCATAACATAAGGGCTGTTTTAAATAACATACTCCAGGAGCAGAGAAGAAATAAATATCCCTGTTTCTGTGTGATGTTGTTGTTGTTAGGTGCCATCGAGTCGGTATCTGACTCATAGTGACCATATTACAACAGTTGAAACACTATTGTCGTGTTTCTCTGCTATTCATAGGGTTTTCAATGGCAAATTGATTTTTAGGAGTGTGTTGCGGTCTGGTTCATCTCCCAGGCCTACAGCACCTGTTGTTCCCAGGCGGTCTCCCATCCAAGTACTAACCAGGCCCAACCCTGCTTAGCTTCTGAGATCTGACAGGATCAGATTCCACAGGGCTATGGCTGTAGGCATTCTGTGTGATAGAGGCTTAAAATGATTTTAGTTCAATTTTTTTAGTTCAATTTATAGTTTATATCCTTTGCCCATTTTTCTCTTACCATGTCCTACTTCATCCACTCTTCTTGCAGCCAGATTTCGTTTTAGGAATGGATGTCAGGTTATGCCCTTCCCAGTGCTTATATCCCCTTATGGCTTCTCATTGCACTTAGAGTAAGATGCAGTGTTTTCTTCATGGCATGTAAGGCATTCCATGATCAGGCTCTGGCCCATCCAGTCTCATCCCTTCTCGTTCCCTGCTCTGCTCCAGCTGTGCTGATGTCTCTCTTCCTCACAGATTCTGGAGCCAGAATCTTCCACAGGCCCTGGCATGTGCTCTTTGTACCACTGAAAAATCTCCCTCATATCTTTGAGTCGCTTGCTCCCTCCATTCATTTACTTAGCAGCACAAATGTTACCTTCCCAGACAGGTCTTCCTGGACCTTACTGTTTAAAACAAGCTCCACAGAACCATGCTATTTTATAGTCTCCCTAGTGTTACCTGAAAATATTTACTTTTTCTTTATGGTCTGTCCTGGCACAGCCTCCCTCATGTCCATGGAATGTAGCTTCTGTGAGGGAAGGAGGAGAGTTTTTGTGCTCACTACAGTATTCCAAGTTCCAGAAACTCAGTCATCATAAGTCCATGAGTAATAACTTCTACACTTTCAGAGGGGGCTGGGGTTTAGCTCAGTTGGTACAGCACTGCTCAGCACTTCCTGAGGACCCAGGTCTGATCCCTAGCACCACAAAAAAATGTAAGAAGGATGTAGCCGTCCACTCCCAAAACAATCCCACAACAATCAGCTATTGAAACCCTATGAGTCAGACCCAACTCAACGGCACCAAACACCACCACCACCACCATTTTCAGATTCTTTCTTCTGTTTAATAGTAAAGAATCTAATTGACTTTTATCATTATGCAAATGAATATACCCATTTATATTTTGTCATAATTTTACTAACCTAATGATCTGTTCTTAAAAGAAGACCGAACTTGATGTAATGAAGGAAAAGATGCAGGAAGTGCTCCTGGCCTCTATTCCTTGGAGTCTTTGGACAGTGCTTTTAGCCTTTTCTAGCACTAAGTTCACAAATGTAAGGAAAATTAAAAATAAATTACCTCCTCCTTTTTTTCAACAGTACCAGTGTCTTTGAATATTCCCCAAAGGGTACACAGGGTCAGTTTGCACATAACTAGCAAGGTTGAAACAATATTTCAGTTTTGTTGCACTCTTCCCTTTATGGGAAGGCTAACATTCCAATATTATTAAAAATGCAAACCAATAAGACACAAAATGGCTTGCTTATTGCTAACATTTATGCAAAACCACTTAAAATGTTAAAAATATTAATCTCCTACACTCTGGAGCAATTAATGCTGCACAGATGACTACAATTGTTTTTTTTTCCCCCCACTGGAAAATCATCAGCAATCCAGGTTCTCCTTTTCTACTTAATTAACACAACTATATATATCCTTCTTTCAAAGTCACAGGAAACTGGTATAATTGCTTTTGTAAATTCGACTAGTTTCCAATGAAGAACAGACTGATAAATGTGAGTAATTTGAAGCTTAAAAAAATAAATACACATGGACACACACACACACACACACATATACATACATACATACACACAGACATTTTTACCTCCACATAGTATGAGGTAATATATAGGTCAGGGAAAAAAAGGAAAAAGTAAGAATTCCTGGACCTACCTTGAATTCTCGGTTAAGAGAAATATTTTAAAGACCATTTATTAAGAAGAAATCATGTTATATAAAATCATTATAGCTTATAGTCAGTCATAACATTGTTAACAGCATAGATGTGAATGAAACTGCTTTGGAATCACACACAGTGTGTGTGTGTGTGTGTGTGTGTGTGGTGGGGTATGTGTGTGTGTAGAATATCCCTAATGAGTCTAAAAGGCAGATGTAGATAATTCTAGACTACTTGAACAAGTTGGAAAATAAAATTTATATTATTTATTTACTTGTTTATTTACTTATTAATTTCTAGAGAAGATAAAAAAGAAAATGGGAAAGCAGAAAAGGAGAGAGACAGAAAGATATAAGAGAAGAGATGTACACTATCGATCCTCATTGTTTATGGATTCTGTATTTGCAAGTTCTCTATTCACTAAAATATATTTGTAACCTTGAAATCAATCCTTGTAATGCTTTGGGGATCTTTACACATCTGCAGAGCGATTAAAAATTTGAGTTGTATGATTCAATCAACTGAGGCCAAAGTGTTGCTTTGTCTTTTTGTTTCAACAATGTATGTTATAAAGAAATCTCCTGGTCATGTTACATTTAGTGCTATATAGTCTTTGCATTTTTGTGCTTTTGGTTGGTAATTTTTCTGTATAAAATGCCACCAATCATAGTACTGAACTGCTATCTAGTATGCTTCTAAGTGCAAGAAAGTTTGGACTTGCCTTACTGATGAAACATTTGTGATAGATAAGCTTCATTCTGGTGACATACCCTACTCAGAACATAACCAGTGACATTGGGTCACTGAGACCAGTATCCTTTCTAAGGATGTACATGTATTTCTTCCTGTTGCAAGTGACTTTATGTTTTAGTTTTAACCTGTCTTCAAATATTTTGTCTGTTCTGGTTTCAAAATATATATTTGTTAACATTTTATAAACAGTATTAGCATGTACAAAGTGAACGTAAATACACCACTCTGGTCTGTTAGACCCATATGTCAACAGTTAAGTGTTAAGGTGTGAGTTATAGAACTGTTGGCTGTGAGTTCAGTGTTAATTAATTAGTACTATATATTAAACAACTTGAGTTTAAAGTGAAACACACATAAAACTAGGTTATGTACTGATCAGTTGATGAAAATGTGATCAGAGACTTACAAGAACATAACCTTGTATTTCCCCTAAGAGCAATAATTCAGTATTTGCTAATTTTGTTTTGTGGTAAGTTTATAGAACCTAACTACCCCAAATAATAGAATCAAATGGGGGTGTGTGGAGGATATGTGGCCGTGTGTACATGTGTGTGGAGGGAGGAAAGTGTTGATTACTTACCTAGAATCACATTTAAAATGAATTAATAAGAAGTAACATCTGCCAGGCATGGTGGCTTATGCCTGCCTATAATCCCAGCAACACAAGAGGCAGAAGCAGGTGGATCCCAGGTTTGAGACCAGAGGCAGGCTGCATAATTTAGCGAGATCTTATCTCAAGATATAAAAAATGTTAAGTGGACACCTGCAAAGCATTCCTGAGTCCCTACATTTAACCCCCATGTACTGCAAAAAAAAAATAATAAAAAAAAATAATAAAAGATAAAAGAAATAGCATCTTAAAAGAACAAATGAAAGCCAATTTGGAGTAGGAAAAGGGTCACAGAAGGTAAAAACTGAAAGGGAATTTCAAGAGTGTGTCTGTTTGACTCCATTCTATAGATGAGGGAAGTGGGAATGGGTTGAAGGGTAAAAGATAGGACACTGGAACCAAATTAAAGTCTCAATTCTCACCCATTGGTGTTGGCTTCATTTCTTCATCTTAAAAAGGAAAAAATAATATGTCTCATGGGATTGTTATTATTTTTGTTGTTAGGTGCCCTCAAGTCAGTTCCAACTTATAGTGACCCTCGTAAGGTTTTCAATGGCTGATTATTTGGGGATTGTTTTTGGAGTGGGCTGCCATGTCCTTCTCCCATGGTAGGATAAGGAGTATTAAATAAGATATCAGAGATTACAAGAGTGTGTGGCATGTATTTAATTACCTAAGAGATAATTTGGTTATAATTAAATGAACTCCCAGACTTAGATATCTTCAGAAACTTCCTGTTAGCCACCAATCTCCATACTCTCTTACCCACTGCTCACTGTGTTTTCCAACACACCATTCTGGGGCCATGGAGATATCAGATGGGCTGACTCACCTCTAAATGCCATCATGATGGTTGGCATAGAAAAGTTTGTACTGCCAACATGTATTTTCATAGGCTGAAAAACTGAGTCAAAGGAAAAGTAATGTAATTGGTGATTAAGAGAGAAAATGTATCAATTTGTATATACAGATGTATATCTGTATCAGTTTCCTCATAAAATAAATTATTTCTAAGAACGCAGTAAGAAATTATGCTATTTTACCTATCCCAATTATAAGATGCCTGCAGCCATAGCTGTGTGGCTTCCTATCCTATCAGACCTCGGAAGCTAAGCAGGGTCAGGCCTGGTTAGTACTTGGATGGGAGTCCACCTGGGAACACCAGCTACTGTAGGTTTGGGAGAAGGACCAGGCAACCCACTCCCCAAAACCAGTCTGCCATTGAAAACCCTATGAATAGCAGAGAAGCACTGACAATAGTGTTTCACCTGTTGCTATGAGTCGGATGCCAACTCAAGGGCACATAACAACAACCACACTAACAATCATAAGGTATCATGAAATGAAATACTTAGGCTCCACTATGAGAATAAAGCAAACTTATCAAAAATGTGGGAAGTTTTATTTTTTCCCTTTTATTATAAAAAGAAAGAACAAAGAATGGTATCCTGATATTTACTTTTCAAATATAAATATGGACTTTATCAAAAAATGTTAAAATCCCCAGAAGCCATTTATAAAGGAGCATCCCACTGAAGCTGGAGACAGAGGCCTATGGACATGGCAAAATTTGTTAGGATTTTAGGCAAATGGTTGTGTGTTCAGCCTGCCTCTGTACCACCCTGGCATCTGAACTGACCAGATCAGATCTCGGAAGCTAAGCAGGATGGGGCTTAGTATTTACATGGGAGAACCTCTGGGAATACAGGGTCCTGTAGGGTTGGGAGTAGGACTTGACAGACCATTCCTGAATCAATCAGGCATTGAAAGCCCTATGAGTAGCAGAAAAGCACTGACAATAGGGTCTGGCATGGCACAGTGTCTGGAAGTGTTTCTTCTATTGTACAAGGGTCACTATGAGTGGGACCCAACTTGAAAGCACCTAACAACAACAACCATGTGTTTTTTGGTTCTAATCTACACCTTTTCAACAGCTTTAGAGGGCTACAAAATCAGAGGTGGTTTATAATTGTGTGCGGATTGAATTCATGTGAAAGAACACTGACTCTTTTCACAGGAATCTAATCTGCATCTGATTTTATAGCCCTCAAAAACTGTTGAAAGGGTGTGCTTTACAATTGAGAATATACATTATTTGATCTTACTCTTCACTATTAGGCAATCCACTAAAAAATAAAATAAAATAAAATCATAGGATATTTTTTGTTAGCTTGGCAAGGCCACGGAGTGTCCAGAGATGTGGCTATACATTGTTTTCAGTGTGTCCATGAAAATTTCCAGATGCAATTACATTTAAATCTGTGAAATGAGTAAAGCAAATTGCCCTTCTCAATGCAGATGGGCCTCATTCAAGTCATCAATAGCCTGAACAGAACAAAAAGGCTGATTAGGGGGAATGTGCTCTCTCTGACTTTCTGTGTTGGAGCTGGGACACTGTTCTCCTGCTTTGAAAGTTGTACTCATCAGCTCTCCTTCTGAGACTGGAGTTTCTCCTCAGGTGCTGGACACCGGGACCTTGGGTCTATGGACCCAGGAATAAATGCACAGATTGTCAAGGTAAAGTTTAAGAGGAGGATAGACAAAGCCTCTGGAAGAACAGAGGGGCTCCCGACTGGGTAGCTGAGTGGGGCTGTTGCTTTGGAGTTTTTACGTCTCTTTCTTTGGGCTGGACTGTTTGAGCTAGCTATAGTAGATTGATCCTCAGTTAGGAGATCCCTGTATGTTGGCCCAATAGAGTTAAAGGGCTGTAACTGCTGTTGTTTCTACCTAGAGATTGATTAGTTAGGTGACTGCTGACCAGGTCATGGGACTTGCTTTCCTTAGAAGAATGGGCCTTGATCTAGTGACTGTTGATCAATTCACCACCTGTTTCCTTTGAAGAATAAGAGTTAGGACAATGAAACTCATGTGATCTGACCAAAACTTTTGGTTGTTGTTGTTGTTAGGTGCCGTCGAGTTGGGTCTGACTTATAGCGACCCTCATAGGGTTTCCAGTGACTGTTTTTTGGGATTGTTTCAGGAGTGGATTGCCATGTCCTTCTCCCATTTTTTCCAGTGCTAGCGTTCGAACTGAGGGCCTCAGAGAATGCAGAGTAGCACTGTACCAACTGAGCTAAACCCCAGTCCCTAGACCAAATCTTAGGTGACCTAATTGGTTGCTCAGTGACAGCCTTGCCTAAGTGGTTCCTTATTTCCAGGCCCCATTTTCCTGAACCTACCTAAAATTTACTAACTCCTATCACTGCATCTCAAGTCTTTAGACTTTAACTGGAAATGCACTATCAGCTCTCCTTGTGTCTCAGGCCTTTACAGCAAAGTGTTCTCATTTTTTCTCTCTTTCGCTTTCTCACCCTCTCTTGCGCTCTCTCTCTCTCTCTCTCTCTCTCTCTCTCTCGATACATGTTGCTGTTGGCTGCTGTGGAGTTGGATCTGACTCATAGAAACCCTATGTACAACACAATGAAACATCACCCAACACTGTGCCATGAACATGATATTTTTGTTTGAGCCCATAGTTGTAGACACTATGTTTCTTCTCATTTTGAGTTGTGCCACATCAGCAAAAAGAAGGTTCGGGGGAATTTGCTCCATTCCCATCATCAAGGTCAACTCTATTTTGAGGAGGTATCTCTTCCCCAACCATTTCTTGAATGCCTTCCAACCTGAGGGGCTCATTTTCTAGCACTATATTTGACAGTGCTTCTCTGATCCAGGGTTTTCAATGGTTAATTGTTTTTGGAGTGAATAGCCAGGTCCTTCTCTATGGTCTTAGTCTAGAAGCTCATCTGAAAACTGTCCACCAGAGGAGGCACTGCTGGTATCTGCAATACTGGTACCATAGCTTTCAGCATCACAACATATGCAAATCCCTACAGCACAACAAGCTGAAGGAAATGTGGGTCTTTCGATATATATACACACACTCACATATGTGCACATATATGCTATTTATTCTATTTCTCTGAATCCTAATATAATTATCTTTCATATATCTACATGCTTAGAAATTCTGTGTCGTGGTTGATCAATAATAATTTTCTTAAAAAAAAAACCTATAACTTCACACTGGGCTGCGGTTTATCTCAGTTGGTATAATGCTGTTCCACACTCTCTGAGGACCTGGCTTCAATCCTCAGTGCCATACAAATGGGAGAAGGATGTGGTAATCCACTCCCTAAGGAATCCCAAAACAATCAACCATTGAAAAGACTATGAGGTTTGCTGTGATTCAGACCTGACTTGTTGGCACCTAACAACCACAACAACATAACTTCATATGTCAAATGGAATAATCTAGGATACAATTTATATTTTAAGGTATTTAGCTAATCTTTTTATCAACATGAATGATATAGAGCTGATGAATGAAATCTACAGATTTTATAACTTTAAAATCTGAATTAGACCAAATAATTTTGATGCATAATTCAAAGAATGTTGCTTTCATCCCCCACTCCCTCCCAAAGAGATTCAGGCAAAAGTTCCTATGTTCATCAAGAGAAGCTTACCATGTTTCAAAAAACATTTCTCTTTAAACTCATTCACTTAGCTTCCTACATTGGTATTAAGTACAAACCATTTCATACAACTCTGGCTAGAAGAAAACATTTGTAATAAAACTTATGATGGATTAATTGAAAATGTGATTTATTTTACTTTCTAAATTGAATAATAGTACATTTTGTAATACATTTATATTTACTTTGGTATAGGTATATTTTCACAAATAGGATTTATACTGATTCCTCAGGAGTTGTCTAACTCATCATGTTAATTTCAATCTGTACAAGTATTCCATCAGTAAAACAGTGGTTGTTGCTGTTTTTAATTTTATGATCATTAGAGGAGATAAGACTATACTTCAGTGAATTGTCCTAAGTATGTGCTACTTATGTATGTTGTTGTTGGGTGCCGTCAAGTCGGTATCCGACTCATAGCAACCCTAGGTACAGCAGATGAAACACTATGGTTGTGCTTCTCTGCTATTCATGGGTTCTCAATGGCTGATTGGTTTTGGGGAGTGGGTTGCCTAGTCCTTCTCCCAAGCCTACAGCACCTGGTGTTCCCAGGCAGTCTCCCATTCAGATACTGACCAGCACCAACCCTGCTTAGCTTCTGAGATTTCATGAGTTCAGACACTACAGTGGTACAGTTGCAGGCACTTATTGTATATTTGAAGGCTAATAAACTCTGAGCCATAAAAATTCACCTCACTGAATTTCATAAAGTATTATAAATAGTTAAAGAGACTCTAAATAAGTCATCAAATTTACTAAATTTAAATATTTATTTTTATCCATTTCTAGAATAGGATGAAGGCATTTCTCTCCATCAAAGGATAGGGTTAACACATGAGAAGACCATTAAGCTCCCATCATTTAAGCATGATAACTGTCTCATGTGTCTATGTAATGTTTCAAAGCTATTTTTAAGCCATTTAAGCTTTTCAATTTATACCAAACATCCACCAAGAGATTGCCTATTAATTCTAGAGCAATGTTTTAAATCATCAGCACAACTTGATTTTAAATACATTTTAGAGTAAAAGTAATTTCTAAAGTTAAAACTTAGATAATTTTTTCTCAATGCATCACTGGCGCTGAGGAGTAGCTTTCAAGTTTAAATCATTAAAATGCCTTTTAGAACCACCAGGCAGCTAAACTTTGTCTAGATATAAAGTAAGGAGTTAATTAGTACTAAAATGAAAAATAATTCTGGTTGCCCAAAATAATTGAAAGGAACCAACATGTTTATAAAATGTGGAAATAACAGAAAAAGCAACAGAAATTTTTCAAATGAAAATTGAAATGATTTCTGGTTCTTATGGAAGTTTTAGCCAGAATATTATTTTATGAACACGTTCATTAGGGGACCTGAGGGTTTGTGAAAGGGGACTTTGGAATTTCACCTGGAAGGAATAGATGACAACTGGGAATGGTTGACTGAGTCACCAGTGAAGACTGAAAACTGGGATAGAATACAAAGGAGCTATTGATTGCCTTTTCGTGTGTCAGAACGAAGCCTAAGAGAAGGTAACTGCACTCTCCTAGTGTCATGAATGTCACAGTATAGAAAGTTTTATGTTTGTTTCTGGCATTAGGCAAACAAAACCCTTTTGAGTGCTGAATTAGGCTCTTGTTTTGGGCCTGCAAGCTGCTACTCATTCCTATTGATGAGGACTGATCTGATTTCAGATCTTTACATTTTTATGGTATTAACTGTGTGCAGAATATGGGTAGAAGGCCTGAGACATGACCACCAACCATATCTCCCTTGAGTTCACATATCTTTTGGACTTTTCTTCTTCTCTCTCGCCTCTTCTCTCTCTCTCTCTCTCTCTCTCTCTCTCTCTCTCTCTCTCTCTCTCTTTTTCAGAGGAGGAGGCTGTCTTGGGAGCTTACCAATCACTTTGCTTAAATGAATAATATAAGTTAGGAAGCCTTCTAAAAGTAGTTTAGCAAAAGACCCTTTTTTCTTTTCCCTCTGGAGAAGGATACAACACTATCACCAAGATTCAGCTTTGCTTGTCTGGGTCTGGGGAAATTGTGAAGGAAAGAGTGCTTAAAGGAAGCCCTTCCTGCTCCCTTTGGTGCCTGTGATCTGAACTCACTTGAGGTTCTGAGGTTCAAATTTTGATGACTTGGTAGGAAAAAATAAATCTATTTTTCAAGCCATGGTAAGAATTGTATTCTTGCTGATGGAGTCATAGATTGTAAAAACCAAAGTCCTTTTTAGATCCCTTGGTTGTGGCAGACTTTTAAATATGTAGTTTCACTTTGAATTAAAAGAATTCAGAGAAATGAGAATAATTTCTCCTTTCAGTGGCCAGGCTTTGAAGTAGAGAAATGTGGAACTAAAAGCAAATAGCATAACCTGTTTTAATCAAAAAAAGTCTAGCAAGAAACAATCAATTAAAGAACAGTCTGATTCTCTGCGACATCAATGTATGAAAATCTGTTAGACGCCAGATTGTGTCTCAAGACACATATGATGAACTGAACAAAATGACCTGCTAATAGCTTTTACGGGTAATAAATGCATCATGTTATTGGTAATTCTGCAGATGGTAAATCAAGCTAATATTGAAGCTGAAACAAGCTACTTGTTAAATATAGCTCAAAATGATCTGTTATTCAAAAACTGTACTACACAGAAAAGAAAGATGATTACTCCTTATATTTCTATGCATCTTAAATGGATAAACATTCCCTTCTGCTATAGAGGCATTTTAATTTTTAAATCCCTTAGAGGGAGCATACATGAAATAAATCTAAGTTGTGTAATGTTATGTTTATTTAGATCATGAGCAGAAACTAAAATGTAAAACCTGTGCTGAAATTGAACTGTGACTCTACTGCATACAATGCACATTAAGCGATATTTCCAATCAGCATTTGGAAAGCTGACCTGGCAAATTTGAACATTTGAGCATAACCCACATTAACTAATGATCGAAGGATGGATATGCCATTCCTGTTATTGTCTCTCGTGGACAGGCTGATATGTACAGAATACTTTAGTTTCAGTTTTATTGCTATGAGACCTGATGTAGATGGCAACACAATTCTAGAGAGAACCAAGGAGGAGAAAAGAAGAGACAGAACAATGGTTCAAGAAAGCACTTGTAAAAGGAAATAAAAGACTTACCATGACTACCAAAGATATGCAAAAGGAAACTTAATGATATGAAAGAAAAAACTTGCCAATAGGTCAGATTATGGAATCTCCAAATGGACCCCTCCCATCTTTGAGTTTTTTTTTGAACCTGAAATTTTTTAGGTTGGCCATCTATATGTCATATAAATAAACATACTAATTTGTATTAACTAGTGATTAGGTCAGATTTTATTACTTTTTAAGTACAAGTTTAGATATACAAGTAGGAAATTGTTAATAGGTTTATTTTTAAATAAAAATACTGGAAGATGTATTTATGTTTTCAGATATATGTACACATTTCCATATATACTTATACAGATATGTCCACAAATATATATACAGGTACATGTATATGTGTTAAAACTTTACAAACTGCTAATCCTGTTGCAAATCTGTTGTTAGGTACTGAAGATTTGGGTCTAGCTCAGAAACCCTATGTATAACAGAACAAAACACTCTTCAACTCAGTGCCAGGCTCATGATCTTTTTTATGTTTAAGCCCATTGTGTCAAGCCATCTAGTTGGGGGTCTTCCTTTTTTCATTGACCTGCCACTCTCTGAAACATGATGTCCTACTCCAGGGATTCATCCTTCTGGACAACATGTCCAGAATACATCAGATGCAGTCTAGCCATCCTTGCTTCCAAGGAGCATTGTGTTTGTACTCCCTCTAGGATGGACTTGTTGTTTCTTTTGGGAATCTATGGTTTATTCAATATTTGTCTTCAGGACCATAATTGAAAAGCATCAATTCTTCTCCTGTCTCCCTAGGAAAACATAATATCTTACTTGGAGTATGTCCAGTCGACTCTTATTTGTACTATTAGGTTGAGTCTTTGCAAATTAGATGTATGTAACTTGCATTTACCTCTTGCCTAGAATATGTTAAAGAAAGTCAGTTAATGTGTGAAATTTTTAGTTTTTTTAATGGTAACAAAGTGCTAGCTATTTATCAACTCTGTAATATGACTTTGAATAGGAATATCATCCTATCTCTTAGCAGTGAAAAAAGGGTCAAATATCACCTTGTTGAAGGAAGAGATGTCTACAATCCACTAACATCTATTAGTTCATGGTAGACTCAGAGATTTGTAATAGGATTAACCCTACCTAAATTGTGAAGCTTGGGGATCCTTACAATTGTCAGGCTTTCAGATTTCCTTAAGTAATCCTTCTCACCAAGATTCCTAATGTCTTCCTCAGTTCTTGTCTTGACATACGATTCTTATTGTTCTTTCCCACCTCCATCTGTCTTCCCTATTCAAATGATTCAAGCACTGTGATAGCAGCATAAATAAAATAATGTATCTCTGCATTTTCCAGGATGTTTTTACCTTAAAGTAACAGAAAGCACAACTGAAATTAGCCTAGTCAATAAGAACATTTATTAATTTACATAACAAAATATCCAAAGGGGAGTCAGGCCCAGGGTTAGTTCAATAGTCAGCTCAATGCTAGGAACCTAGGATATCTATCCTAGCTCTGCCATGTCCAATAAATTGATGCAACAGGCCTCCTCCTTTGGGAGTTGCATCTTGCAAAACTGCTTCCCCTCCCTTTCTTTGCCTGGCATTCTAAGTTCTAAAGAAATATAGCACCAAAGTGACTAAAATATCAACTGCTAAACAATATTTCTTTAGATTTTTAGAACCCAGAACATATGGTGATCTTCAGATCACATCAGAACATATTATGCCCTTCCTTATTCTTTAGTCCTTTGCATCAACTAATGCAAAGCATGTAAATTGTAAGGTTTAACTTGCAGAAAGGCAGTGTGTTTATCTACAGAATCATAGAAACCAACTCCATCAGGTCAAAGTGGATTGTAATGTTCTGGCTAGAACAGAAGGAAAAAAAAAATTGGAGACACACACCCTGGATGATGAAGAGCCCACCTAGAATGTAGTCTTCCTGCTCTTTCACATAGATGCATTCCCAACAGTGTTCTTTTCAGGGCAACAACATACCCTCCCATCTTCTCATGGTGCTGGTCCTTGAAAGAAACTGATATTTCTTCCCACCAACTCTCCTCTTCCAAATACTGGCTTTTGAGCAGTGAGCAAACAGAATGCAATTCAGTAATATTGACATCCTTTATGCCAATTCCCTTCATGTTTCCAAGATGTCAACCACAGTTGTTTGAATCAATTGGAGATGACAATATGTAAAATAAATAAAAAGGAAATTCTCTCTTTGAAGTTTCTTAAGAGTATAGAGTTTCCCCAAATTACCCAGCAAATTTTCTTTTAGATGTTATTAACAAAAATTACACTGCATACCCAGGACTAAACAGTTGCGTGGTAATGGTTAATTGAATTACATTTCTTGGCTTCCACCACTCATGAGCCATGCCTGAAACAGGGGAAGGACAGTTTCACCTCATATCTTTTGAAGTTGGGGATGGTAGCAAGGGCTAACAGGGACAATTAACAAAATTTAAGAGAGATAGGATGCAGATTAGACACAAATATATTTGGGACAGTCACTTAGCTACTAGCAACAGTTACTTCAGCAAAGATAATTTATTTTTCTCCCACACAAAAACAGTAGAAAAAGAAGTATGAAAAAAAGGAGTTCAGATCTATGATTGTAATTCTACAGTGTCCTCAGGAACCCAGGTTCCTTCAGTTTTCCTTATCCACCATCATATCACCTGCATCTTCAAGAAAATCACATGAAATTCAAAATGATAAATCTGCTTTTGGGGCAGGAAATAGTATTAATGATGGGAAAGGGGGGAAAGGCTTGAAATGTTTGTGTATAACTTTTTTAGAGCAGAACTTACTACATAAACTTATCTAATTGCATTGGAGATAAAGAGATATAGTATTTTCACTGATCCTATTGCCTTCCTCAAGAAAAAAAAAAAAACTTGCCAGGTACCATGGCACAAGTCCATAATCCCAGTGACTTGGTAGGCAGAGGCAGGAGGATAAAGAGTTTGAGGCAGAAGCATCCTGCACAATTTAGCAAGACCCTGGCTTAAAGTATTTTTAAAAGGGGATGGGGGTGTAGCTGAGTGATAGAACACTACCTAGCATGGGTGAGGCCCTGGGTACAGTCCCCTAGTACTGCAAAAACAAACAAACAAGGAAAGACAAAACAATTATTTTACAATAGCAGAAAGGGATAACAGAAGTTAATATACTTGGCCATAGAGATCAATGGTCCATAGCAAAACACCTCCTGTTTGACAAGATATTTTTTATGTACACCTTAATGTGATTCATTCTGACATGCTTTTCACTGTGACATTTCCATATATGCATTTTAATGTGCATTATTCCTATAGGTTCCCCCTTACCCTCTTGTATGCTTCCCCCCATCCCACCCTCCTCATCTAAACCTTCTCTATCATTTACTTGGTAATATTTTTCTATATGTCCTTGGGTTCCAGTTCTGTTTAAGATAGAAACTTTTCCTATAGTGAACTTTGTTTTTATCTTGTCAGAACAATTGCATGCATTTTCTAGACCAATTATATTGACGCCATTCTTAGCTTTTTTTCCATTTTATTTTGATCTGACCTTTGAATAGGATTTTTCCTTCTTACAATTTTGATTCAGCTCCCACATATGAGTGAGAACATGTGGTGTTTCTCTTTCTGAGCTTGTGTTGATTCACTTAAAATAATTTTCTCTAATGTCATCCATTTTGCTGCAAATGTCCTTATTTCATTTTTCTTGATTGCTGAGTAGTATTCCGTTGTGTATATGTACCATGGCCTACAGCGGTAGCCCTGTGGCATCCGATCCCGTCAGATCTCAGAAGCTAAGCAGGGTCGGGCCTGGTTAGTACCTGGATGGGAGACCGCCTGGGAACACCAGAAGCTGTAGGCCTGGGAGAAGGACCTGGCAACCCCCTCCCAAAAAGCAATCTGCCATTGAAAACCCAATGAGCTGCAGAGAAGCACTGACAATAGTGTTTCCCCTGTTGTACAGAGGGTTGCTATGAGTCAGATACCGACTCCACGGCACCTAACAACAACAATAACATATGTACCATAGTTTTTTTAAGACAAGATATCTTTAATGTGGGCTGGGATTTAGTTGCACTGTAGTCTCTGAGGTCCCAAGTTCAATTCCCAGCACCGCAAAAATGGAAGAAGGACCTTGTAATCCACTCCCAAGGCAATCTCGAAACTGTCAGCCATTGAAAACCCTATGAGGGTCACTATGAGTCGGATACCGACTCGACAGCACCTAACAACAACAACAACATTTTTACTGTGAAAATGAAGCTATAAAATATATTCCAAGATATAATTACTTCCCATATTTCCTTGATCTAAGTCCTTTATAATATATAGAAATATTCTGAGACAAAAGAGCTCACATCACATTTGATATTATTAGCTAGTCATTCCATGAAGCTAAATGGAATTTCTATATATTCTCACAGCGTTGAAACACAGTAGGTAGGCATGCTGAAGGAGTTGGGGAATTGTGGGATGGGAGATAGCACCAAAATTGAAGGGATTCCTTGACATTTCTCTTTAGAAAATATGGCCAGTCAAGGATATTATCAAGGAATAATTCTGCAGAAAACTCTCAAAAGAAGAAATCCAAGAAAGCCATAAGAATGTGGTCTTAATGTAGGGTTTCCATTTCTTAGCAAGATCAGACACACATGAGCATTTCTCAATCTTGATTTGAAAAACAGAGTGAAAGAGTCAAATAAAGTATGTTCATGCCCTTACATGAGCAACCTACTTTCTTGGCTCATGAGGCATAATTAAATCCTCTAGGAAACTAAACCTGGACTGCCCTCTGGTCTCTGTCAAGAAATGTAGACAAGCTCTGCTAAGAAATGTAGTTATCCTAAAAGTTTTATTTTTCTGATGGGTGAAATAATAGCCTTGTTCATTTTTGTTTCTGATCATCTGTTCTTTACTTTGGTATATCAATTTACTTCTTACATGGTTCTATTTAGTAGTAGATTTAATTTTTCTAGTTAGCCTCAAAAGAAAAAGTTGTACATGAATAGATATTCTATGTTGAAAATTATATAATCTGCCAAAAATGCTTCTAGGGCTGAGGATGGAGCACAGTTGTAGATTATATGACTAGTATGCTTGTGGTCCTGGGTTTGATACCCAGCATTGAGAGAAAGAAGAACAAATAAACAAAACAATAACAACAACATTTCTGTCAGGCACATCTGAAAGTTATCTTGAGAATTGGAAAATATTGATAAACCTTAAAACAACAACTTAGATGAAAAATAAATATGACAAGATGAGCAAAGAAAGTTTTAGGGTAGAAATTTTTATGATTAGACTCTCCTTTTAGAATTCCATAAAACCTTATTTCCCTTGACTAACATCAAGACCTTGTTTCTTCTTTCCTATCCTGTTCTCAGATCTATGTATGATCCATGTTTTTTTCTCTATTTACTTTTCTAGCTTTTTGTCATGGAAAAGAATACCTTCTGAGGTTCTGAGAATTGCCATAGTTCACTGTAGACCTTGATTCTGCTTCCAACTCCTAGAGATATGATTCAAATTTTGATTCAGATTTTTTTTACTTATATCATGGAGCTAAAATGTTTTCACAACCACCCTTCTATATAAATTCAAAGACTAATACTATTGTTATTTTTAATCATAGTGCTAGTAACTCTGTAGGCAATGGTACTGTATTTAGTGGTATCTCCTTATCACATTTTGTTTTAAGAATCAGAGTTCATTCTGAGTCATATCCATTGCTTTTTCCAGCAAGACATTTTAGATATTATCAGAGAAACATCACTATATATTGGGTTCATTTATAAGATAGGTTTACATTGTGGATTCCAAGGGGTATATTATATAGGTGGCTTCGAATTATTAGTAAACCTTTTATCACAAGGGTAAAAGATTATGAGACATTTTACTAATCCTTCTAACATTTATGAAATATTGGTTACGAGTTATTAGGAATGAATAGTAAATGAGATTTTTGACAAAATAACATGAAAAAGTTTCAAACTTTTGTCTCTTCAAACGTTTTGAGATTTTGCTGTCACTGACTGATGTGGATGTAACCTATTTACACTGACTCAAAGTTGTTGACATTTAAGTGTTGAAAAAACTACTATCCAAGCTGTGGAAAGAATATAAGAATGACATTCACGAATATTTCCAGCTGTCAACAACTCTGGTTTCTTACTAACCATGAGCCCTTGAAGTATTGTGTGCTTTGGATGGAGTGACAAATACTATTACCTCAGGTTTATTTATTTATTTGTTTTTGTAGCCATATACTTCTCTGTATGAATTAGCAAAATATGAGGTTTTTCACTCTCCCATCTCTAATGTACATGATTCTACATTTAAATAGGAGAAAATAGTTTTTCATGCATTTAACAGTTAGAATATGTGATTATTCACATGAAAAACAAGGACATTACCATCCCATAAGAAAGAATTTAATTAAAGATGTATTTTTAGTAAGTAGATAAGTAGTAGCACAAACTGTAAAATCTTCCTATATATGCTAATCATGAGAAAAAGATTAAACAACAGTGAGTATCTCTTCCCTTTTACCTTTCTCAGGAAAATATAACCTTTCATTTATACATTGAATGAAAAAACTTCACCTATGTCTCAGCAGAACATGCATCCTTGTGTCCACTATTACTGAAGTAAATGAAGCTGTGTTTCTCCATTGCCTGGATTTTCCTTTCCTTTTCTTATTTTATTAATTAATAAATGCTAGTGCAGTACAGAGTAGTAAGGCTTTTGCTATTTCCATTGTGCACCTATTACATCATATTTTGTTACACTTACATCAACTTATATAATTTATGAAACCCTTTGATTAATATGTGGTAAAAATCATAAGCAATTATGGGTTATATTCCTACTTTTCTCATATATTCAGGTAATTGCATGATGTAACTTGAGCCTGACTTTTCCTTTTCTGTTGTTGTTGTTGTTGTTGTTAGTTGTAGAGTCCTAAGACATAAAGACAGACAGTGAATACCATACCCTTCTTTCTTGTAAGAACGTCACTGTGAAGAGTCCCTACCCATCTCATTATCATACAGGGAAAGGATGTTAACATTTACCAAAAAGTAAATTGTGTATTATAGTGATTAAGTATGTCAAGCTGGCCAATCTGACCTCTGTTCTTAGCTCCACCACTTACTAATTGTATAAGCTAAGCAAATTACTGGATTTACTTGTCCCACTGTAAAATGAAGACTAAACTAAGACTTCGTCTAATGGTTGTTGTAGCAATTAAAGCACTTAGAACAACATGTGGCACATACTAGTCACCATTTTACTTCTGTTCTTCCTTCTTTGTCTTAATTTTAACCTCATTGCTTTAAATAATTTTGGAAAGTATCACTACAATTTTTGAATAAATTAGTCACATAAGTTGGGTGATCCTCAAAACTTGAAAGAGGTAGTTTCACAAAAGTTCATGACATATTATTTTTGCATTTTGTGTGTGTAGAGTACATTAATGTGATGTGATGGGAGGATTCTGAGTAGTACTCCCACACTTTAAGTTTATCTTTTAATATCCACTAGATTATTAGTTATCCATATGGATACTATGGCTCACCCTTTGCCATTGTAGCATCCCATCCCATCAGATCTCAGAAGCTAAGCAGAGTCAGGCCTGGTTAGTACAAGGATGGGAGACCTCCTGGGTACACCAAGTGCTGTAGGCTTGGGAGAAGGGCCTGGCAACCCACTCCCAAAAAAGCAATCTGCCATTGAAAATCTTATGAATAGCGGAGAAACAGTCACAATACTGTCTCACCTGTTGTACATAGGGTTGCTATGAGTCAGATACTGACTCAACAGCACCTAACAACAACAACAACAACAACAACAACAACAACAACGTGGATACTGTGTATTAAATTACTCAAAAACTTTGTGACATTAAATAATATATATTTTTTAATTGTGCAACTTTTGTGGGCATAGTTTAGTTGGGCACATTTAGCTCAAGCTTTCTGATGAATTTATCATCTGCCAACTGGGATTTTGTTCTCATTGGAAGATATGAGTAGGGAAGGACCTGCTTCCTAGTTCACTAACACAGTCAGCTGCAATGTCATAAGGCAACTCTGTTCAGAGGCCCAGGGGTTTCCAGTGACCACAGTTTGCATCTCATATGCCCATAAATGTGTGTCAGACTTAACTTGATGGCACCTAACAACAATATTTTTCCTTATTTTGTTAAGCCACATTGCATATTATATTTCCATTAAATCATACCCACAGTGTACTCAGGTAACATTAGACTTTATCAGTGTCTTCGGGGAGATAGAGAAGGGTTTATATCATAGAGAACAAAGAAATCCAATTGAATACTAGACTTTTTATGTTCTTCAGGCCACTCTGTGACTGAAGTTTTTCTGACACCAATTTACACTGACGTGCACTCTTGAGAAATAGCTAGCTGGTCTCTCTCCTTTCTCTATCTCATCTTCCTCCTCATCTGGTTCCCTCTGAGGAACAAATTTATCTCACTGTACACAGCAACTGACCAATCTCTCATGGCTGTTCTCTCTCTGAATTAGTGAATTTGGCACTGAAAATTCTCCATAAAATCAGAAGGCCTTCTATTTAACAGACCTCAATCCTTTATAAAACCATTATTGTTTTAAATAACAATTATCTTTCTTCTTAAGTTTACTTAAGATTTTTGAGTTCTTGTTTTATTTATTTATTTATTTTTACCTTAGGGATTTCTGAAGTTCTAAATATAGAAATTTGGGTTGTGAGTTTATTAAGTGGGATATTCACAGCATGTTTATAATGTTGAGAAGCTTCAAATATAAGGTTTTGAAGTTTTTTTTTTACCAAACACTCCTATCAATTTCATATCTCCCTAATCAAACTGAAATATAAACAAGTGAGTTCATTTCAGACACTTGATTAAGAAGACAAGTAGAGTACACAAGGATTCAAAAAGATAATTTGATATTTTGCCAAATATTCTCTGACTTCATTTAATTATACTTCTACAAGTTATCCCAGTTTTTATTACACTCTTTATTTGAACTGTTTAGTGGCTAAAAGTGTGGTCTTTATTCAGTTCTGTCATCTAATATGCCATTAGTTTGTCAAGTTTGAAATATCTATTATCTCTTTCAATACTGTAATTACAAATTGAAAATTATGGTGAGAGAACTTAATTCTTCCTGCTCAAGATTTACAGCAATCTTTGAATAATTGAACAACTATTTTGAAGGAAATTTTTCTTTATACTAAGGATTTTAAACTACAATAGTTATGGAAAGAAAAAGATAAATAAAACATTTAGAGCAATCATATACATAGTAGAACAGAATGCAATAAAAAAGCAAAAGTATTATTTACTAATAGAAAAGTTAATATTAACATAGGTGATAAGAATAAAACAATTTATGAAACAAGCCTATCACCAAAGAAAATGCTGTGAACTTTCAAATTCTTAATCATATTTTACAACAAAATAAAACCAGAAATCCTGGATATTTCAAATAATATCAATCATTACACTGTTCTTCTGACTACTTTTCTAAGAATAAATGTTGATATAATAATTATTTCCATCTTTTTTGGTTATCAATATATAAAGTGAAGTAGGTTCTACAATCTTATAAAAATAAGAGTGACCTAACTTCAATTACCCTTGTTGATATCATACTTAATTCAAATAAGTAAAAAATATTTTTAAATTAAAAAGAAAAAGAACAGCAAAGGACAGGCTAATGTATTAAATTAGATGAGAGGGGACAAATATGTTTTCAGTTCACATTAACACTGGCCTTTCATAATTCAGGACAAAAGTGACGGCATTAGCTCTTGGCTAGACAATTTTTTTTCTTCATGGAATATCTATACTTAGATGATTACCTTTAGATGTCATACAGAAAATGTTGAAAATGTCCATTTCATTTTAATAAAACATTGAGTGGGTTTTTTCCTGCATTCAACAAGACTTTTTACCTACTGATTTTTCTTTTACATTTGAAATTCCTACCTCAATATTCATAAGTTCATATTTCCTAGATACTATCTATGAATTTGGGAGAAGGACCTGGCAATCTACTCCCAAGGCAATCCTGAAACAGTCAGCCATTGAAAACCCTATGAGGGTCGCTATGAGTAAGATACTGACTTCACTGCACCTAACAACAACAACAATCTATGAATTGCTGGGACAGGTTGGATATCAAGAAGGTAATGTTTCTGGCAATGATGCTTATATCCCAGGAGAAAGGAGTGAATATTGGCCTCATTAGTGAAGATTACTCATTGGAGGAGGTGGTTAGAAAACAAAAACACCAGAAAGAAAGAGGGGAGGGAGGGAAGGAGGGAATAGGAGAGAGAGGGGGGGCGGAGCACAGGGATAAATAGAAAAAATGAAAGATCAAAGATTAGGATGCAGAGTCGTTCTTGAATTTATCAAAAGGGTGAGCATAATAATGAATAACATCTCTGAGACTACTTTTGTTCAACAAACCACTTCTGAATATTTAAAATGCAATTAGTGATTTTTTTTTAATATATACATTTCCTGGAAGCCAATCGGATCTAATTGGCTTTATCTAAAACACTTTCTTTGGCATTTATAAATAATGATGCTGCATGTAATGTAAGCCTAGGCCTCATTATTAATAGTGTTCTTAAATGAGCTAATACACTTAAAATAGGGCCTGGCACATAGCAATGATAGATTAGTGTTTGCTAGTATTATTAGTCAACTATTAATCCTTTGTAGCGCAAATGAAATAGAGCAAGGTATTCATGGATTGGAGTGGATTTGCTGTAAGCTTCTGCCACATTAAAGAATTTATTTTCAGATGTTCCAATAACCACCTTTGAGTTCCAATGAAATAATGTCATATTGCAAAATGAAACAAAATACTTCCATATTAATGAATGAAAGCAAGGAAATTTCATGCTGCTTTATGCTCCATTCATTCATTCAACATACAGTTGATAAATGTTTACTTTTTTCAGTTTTGTAGGACCCTTTATTAATGAATCACTGATAGTCATGCCCAACCAAAATTATCTAGTTTGAAGTAAATGCTTTACAAGTAAAAAGTTAAAATATTGATAATTATAATTGCTCTTAATTTAGAAATGATGGTTTTGCATCTTAGTGAAGCAAATAAAATGAGAAATCACATTAAGAAATTTTGTAATACTTAAGATTAAACTGATGCATCATTGTAATTTAATGTACATACATATCTGCATATATAAATTCTTAGGGCCATCCTGAAATCCACAAGGAGGCCACAAATGAGGTATAAGTCATTTCCTATTGCTGCCATTAGTCACTTTTAAAATCTTTGCATAATGATTTTATTGGAAGTTTTACAAGTATCTTATTTTTATACCTTTAGTAAAATTTTGTTTTTACATTCTCCTTGCCTATCTTAGGTGCCCAAATAACAGGTTTAATATTGTTATTGGTGTTTTATATGACATTGGTCTACAGCTTAACTGCTTAATGTGTATTTTGAAAACCATCTTTAAAAGACTGCTTATAATGACTTCAAAACTTATCACAAAGTCTTACCTACAAGAAATATTACTAAATCTGTATTATATTTCTTTGCCCCTGTATTATTTAACTTCATGTAGTGAACTCTATAAATGGCAAAAACTAATATTGAATCTCCATACCATTGGTCTGGGCCCAGATGTTAAAGCACTGGCAAATAAAAACAAAATTAGACAAATGAGATTATATGAAATAGAAGGGGATCTGCACAGCAAAGGAAATAATAAAGTAGAGTCAACCAACAGAATGTGAGGATATATTTGCAAAGTATACATCCAGTTAGGGGTTATTAGTCAAAATATGTAAGGAACTCAAACAACTCAGTAGCAAAAAGTAAATAAACTCACTTAAAAATTAACAAAAGACATGAATAGACATTTCTCCAAAGAGGAAACACAAATGAGTCAAGTGCTATGGTGCACAACTGTAATCTCAGTTACTCAGGAGGCTGAGACAGAAAGATTGCGTGTTTGAGGCCAGAGGCAACCTGCACAACTTAGACACTCTCTCAAAATAAAAAATAAAAAGGGGCTGGAGGTGTGCCTCATTTATGGAACATTTGCCTATTCAGGGCTCTAATTTTAATCCCATCAGGAAAGAGAGAATGAGGATGAGGGAGGGGGGAGGGATGGAAGGAGGGAGGGAGAGAGAGAGAGAGAGAGAGAGAGAGAGAGAGAGGCAAATGACCAACAGGTATATGAAATGAAAAAAGCTCAAGGTCACTAATTGTATATGGAAAGCATATGGAAAAAAAGAAAGCCTTATCCACTGTTGATGAGAATATAAATGAGAAAAGCCATCTTGGAAAATAGTATACAGATTCCTCAAATAATTAAAAATGAACTATAGAATCCATCAATTCTACTATAGAGTATACAGCCAAAGGAAATGAAATCAGTGTGGCCAAGAGAAATCTGGGTTCTTGTGTTTATGGCAGCACTATTCACAGGAGTCTAGATATGGCATCAATCTAAATGTCTGTCAATGGGTAAATAGGTAAGGAAAATAAGATATGTGTGTGTACACACACACACACACACACACACACACGGTGTTGAATACTAGTTGGCCAATAAAAGGATGAAATTTTGTCATTAGCAGTAACCTGGAAAACAAAAATATTACATGACTATTAAATATACATGTATATTTAAATTCTATATCACCTGTAGAATTTAAAACAGCTGATCTCATAGAAGTTAAGAATAGAATAGTGGTGAGCAGAGGCTAAAAAGAAAAGAGAGGAAAAGACATGGGGAAGAGGGGAAAAACATAGGAAGAATGAGTAGATGGTTACAATGTTAAAATTTAGAAGTAAGGTATAGAGTATGGGGTCTGTGTTAATAATGTATTATTTCAAAATAGCTAAAAGAAAGGATTTTGAGTATTTTTACAAAGAAATAATGGATACTGAAAGTGAAAGACATGCTAATTGCCTTGATTTTAATATAACACAATGAATACATGTATCAAAACACATTGTACTCCACAAATATATACATTTTTTGTTACTCAAAGATAAAATTTAAAAAGATAAGTTGAGAAAATACTGATTGTATGAAAGGCTTCATGAGCATTCAAATGTAAGGTGACATGCTTGTGTGAAGGAAAAATTCTGTGAAAAACATCTTACTTTCCACCTAGATATGTATGTCTAGGCATAAAGCCTTCTTTGTTTCCAACTTTTGCATTCCAGTCATCAGTAATTATCAGTACAACATGATTACATGTACAATAAATTTCAGATTGCAGAAGTTGGTAAAAATCTTCCTTATCTTCATTTGTAGCCTTAGTGATAGGTGTGTAAATTTGAATAATAGTCATATTAACTGGCCTTTCATGTAGGCATGTGGATCTTATTCTATCACTGACAGCATTTTACTTCAGGAGAGATCTTAAGATGGCTTTTTTGATAATGAAAGCAACCCCATTTCTCTTCAATCTGTCATTCTGAGCATAGTAAACCATATGATTATCTGATACAAAGTGGCCTGTGCCAGTCCATTTTAACTCACTGATGCCTAGAATGCCTGTTTATGTGCTCCATTTCCTTTTTGATGATTTCTAATTTTCCTAGATTCATACTATGTACATTCCATATTCCAGTTATTAATAGATGTTTATAGTTGTTCCTCCTCATTTTGAGTCATGCCACATCAGCAAATGGAGGTCCCTGGGGCTTTACTCTATTCCCATCATTAAGGTAGACTCTACTTTAAGGGGCCAACTCTTCCCCAATTGTATTTTGTGTGACTTCCAACCTGGGGGGCTCATTTTTCTGGCACTATATCTGACAGTGTTCTTCTGCTATTCATAGGATTTTCAATGATTAATTGATTCCAGAGTAAGTTAGCCATTTCCTTCTCCCTAGTCTATCTTAATCTGCAGGGTCAGCTGAAACCTGTTCATCATGGGTGACCCTGCTGGTATTTGTAATACTGGTTGCATGGCTTTTGGCATCACAGCAACATGCAAGCCACCACACTATGGCAAACTGATGTTAGACCCTAATGATCAAAGACCCAACAAGTTGTGGCATCACAACAAATCAAAGACATCAGTCATGAGGGAAGCAAAAGGTTATTAAAAAGACAGGAAAAAAACAAAAGACCAAATTACATGTCAAAAGAGACTCTGAAATTTGCCCTTGAATGTTGAGCAGATGAAGTAAAAGGAAGACCTGATGAAGTTAAGACACTAAACAGAAGATTTCGAAAGGCAATCTGAGAAGACAAAATCAAACACTAAGACATGTGCAAAGAGCTGGAGATAGAAAACCAGAAGGGAAGAACATACTCTTTGTTTTTTTTCAAGCTTAAGAAATTGAAGAAAAAATTCAAGCCTTGAGTGGAAATAGTGAAAGAATCTACAGGGAAAATATTAAATGATGAAGGAAACATCAAAAGAAGATGGAAGGGTACATAGAGTCATTATACCAAAAAGATGTAGTGGATGACCAACTATTTCCAGAAGTTGCATATGATCAGGAACCAGTGGGACTGAAGGACAAAGTAAAAGCTACCTTGAAGAAATTGGTAAAACACAAGGTTCCAGGAATTGATGGAATACCAATAGAGATATTTCAACAAACAAATGCAGCACTGGAGGTGCTAAGTTGTTTATGCCAAGAGATATGGAAAACAGCTACCTGGCCAGCTGACTGGAAGAGATCCATATTTGTGCCTATTCCCAAGAAAGGAGTTCCAACCAAATGTGGAAATAGTTGAATAGTATCATTAATATCATACACAAGTAAAATTTTGCTAAAGGTCATTCAAAACCAACTATAGCAGTATAGAAAATCAAGCTGGATTCAGAAAAGGGCATGGACCAGGGACATCATTAATGATGTCAGATGGATATTAGCTGAAAGCAGAGAATACCAAAGATGTCTATCTATGTTTTATTGACTATGCAAAGGCAGTTGACTATGTGGATCATAATAAATTACAGATAACATTGTGTAAAATGAGAATACCAGGGCACTTAATTGTACTCATGAGGAATCTGTACATGGACCAGGAGGCAGTCATTTGAACAGAACAAAGAAACATTTCCTGGTTTAAAATCAAGAAAGGTGTGCACCAGGGCTGTATCCTTTCCTGATACCTCTTCAATCTACATGCTGAGCAAATAATCAGAAAAAATGGATTTTATGAAAAAGAACATGTCATCAGGACTGATGCAGATGACACAACTTTCCTTGCTGAAAGTGAAGAGGATTTAAAACACTTACTGCGGATCAAAGAACATATCCTTTAGTATGGATTGTGCCTCAACATCAACAAAACAAAAATCCTTACAACTGGGTCAGGATGCAGGTTCATGATACATGGAGAAATGGACTGAGGTTGTCCAAAATTTTGCTTTACTTGCTTCTACAATCAACACCATGGAAGCAGCAGTCAAGAAATCAAAAGATACTGTGCACTGGGAAAAGCTGTTGCAAAAGACATCTTCAAAATGCTGAAAAATAAAGATGTTACATTGAAGACAAAGGTGCACCAGACTTATGCTATGGTGTTTTCAGGAGCATCATATTGTTGTGAAAGCTGGACATTGACTAAGGAAGACAAGAGAATAATTGATGCTTTTGAATTATGGTGCTGGAGACAAATATTGAATATACTATGGACTGCCTAAAAAAAATTAATAGATCTGTCCTGGAAGAAGTTCATCCTGAATGCTCCTTAGAAGCTAGGATGGCTAGACTTTATCTGATGTATTTTGGACGTGTTGTCAGGAGGGACCAATCCCTGGAGAAGGACATCATGTTTGGGAGAATGGGAGGTCAACAAAAAAGAAAGACCCTGAACTAGATGGATTGACACAGTGTTTGCAACAATGGGCTTAAACATAAAAATGATTGTGTGCCTGGTACAGAATTGGGGGATGTAGATTTGTTGTACATAGGGTTGCTATGTCTTGGCCCCGACTCCACAACACCTAACAACAACAAGCTAAGGAACCTACAATCAAGTGAGGAAAAGCATATAAGCTGACAAAGTAGTATGCATTCTTAAGCTCATTCGCTTCTCCACTTTTTTATTATTTGATCTCTTCCCCTTTCTCTTTCTCTTTTCACTCTGGCTTTTGCTATTGCAGCTTTCTTAAGTTTTTCTTAAATGAATCTGATACTCTTTGTTCTTTTTTTTTACCAGAGTTAACAATTATTAGCATGGATATTATAAACTGATAATGGAATGTGTTACTTTTCTCATAGTGGAAGAAATTCAATTGGAAATACATTAAAATAATATATATATATATATATATTTCTAAATCACATTCATTAAAACCTGTGAACCTTTGTGTATTGAATTCATGTGCCTTAAAAGTTAGCTATAAAGTACGGTTTGGTTTTTAAGTGCCAACTGTTTATAAAACATATTTCTGACATGAGTAATATGTCTTAGAAAGCTTTCAGTTTGGGGCTTTAAAATGATCACTTTAGCAAAAATCAGTTAAAGTAAAAGTTACTTTGAAAATCCATTTAGTTATTTATAAAATAGAGAACACATGGCTTTGCATATGTAAAACAGTTTGATTTTTGGACAATTACTGACTAATATATGTATATTTCAGTGTTATTTAAATACCTTCAAGAATGAGGAAAGGGCAGGGACTACCTAAGTTCCTAGAAAGGTATAAAAGGAAATATTCAAGACACTTGTTAAAGACAGTAAGGAAAACTTTATTCAGGAAAGAGTACTGTAATGGGAGTTTTGCAACAAGGAAGAATAGTGTTAACTCCAAATATACCAGAAAAATTTAGAATTTAAAGCCAAAGGGCAGAGTAGGAGTAAGTGAATGGAAAATGGCAAAGAGGAATCATGAAGGGTAGTGGAGTTCAGCTAGACTGACTTGATAAGATTCTTGCTGAAGAAAGGACAGGAAGATAAGGTAATAGAGGGTAGGAGAAGAGGAACTTGGTCAGATATCAAGGGTGATAACATACCAAAGGTGGAGGATTTCACTAAACTGACATAGCAGTAGTCTTGCTAAAGCTACATTAAGCAAGCCAAAGGCCTGGCCCAAGACTGGGGACTAGTCAAAAAAGAAGACTCAGATGAGCCTGAATCAGGTTTAGTCAAGAACATTTCATCAGTGGCCTAAGATGAAATCTCATACATATTTAAAAATTGTTTCCATCTCTCCCTTTCCTAGCATCTATTGTCATATTGACACAAACCACATGAGTATGTGAGAAAATGCCACAGTATTCTAATTTTCTTAATTGCGTTGTGTGAAAACAAAAGCAAAATAGATTAGAAAAACAACCAGACTAGCCACAATAAAGCTCATTACAAAAAACATGCAATGGTCTTATTTTTCTGCTTCCATTACCTAGTATCTATATGTGTGACAAAACTAATAAGGTATCTGTTTAAAATGTTAAATGGTCAAGAAGGCTAATACTTAGTTCAGTTTCTGGAAGATATTGTCAATTCTTTTTCTAATATCTTGAAAACAAAGCTTTGCTCTACTGCCACGGTCCATCTGCTTCTCAGTTCCTTCATACAAACTATTTGTAATAGGATAAAGCTAACAAGACTATGAAGTAGAAATGCAAACACGCTCCCCTTTTAAATTGTTTTCCAATCATACATGTTTATGGTGTAAATAGTGACAAATAATTGCCATTTACAACATACAATATTTAAATCAATGTAGTTAGCATTTTCATTTCCTTAATTTTTTTATTAATAAATGATTTTTTTTTAATTTTTTGATTGCTATATTAGGAGTTGAACTCAGGAACTCCTATAACCTAGGCAAGTGCTGCATCCCCAGCCTCATTTATTTATTGATTTATTTTGAGACAAGGTCTCTCTACGTTTCACGGGACGCCTCTGGTGTTAAACTCGCTATCCTCCTGCCTCCTCCCAGGTACCTAGGATTATAGGCATGTACCATGCTACATGGCAAAAAAAGAAAAAAAAAATTTCAGTCACATACAATCTTGTACTTTTAATACCAATTTAGAAACACACTGTGCTCTCTGACTAGAGAAGAAGAATTCTATTTGTGGTTTCATTCAGTTATCTAGGACAGAATAAGTTTAATCACTTTCATTTTTGGAGCATCTTTACCAAATGAAATTTGTCTTTTCTTATCAGTTCCTAGGAAAGAAAACACCCCAAATTCTTCTCCCAAGTCTTTCAAAATATTTGAAATTTACTAGTTTGCCATTATTTATTTTAAAAAATATATAAACAATTTTTAAATGCTATATTTTCAAGAGAATTAAATCTGTCATTGTAAGTAAGTAGATAGCATCAGGTTTAGATGTAAAGAGACATGAATTTCTGTTTCTACTTCAGTTGGTAAATTTGATAGAAAATCTAGGGTAAATCACTTACAAAAGATACGGGCTTCTGTTTAATACGGGCTTTTGAGACATTTTCTTCTTTTTCTTTCCAGTTCTGAAAATTTGATATTACTGAGACCTAAGGCAACATTTCCTCCCCTCTTTTCATCAAAAGTCCCAATCACCTCCAAGCATCTAAGGAAAGGTAAGCTTGGCTCCTTCTTTCTAAACCTTGGGGATAATGTTCTTCTTGCATCCAAGCCAGTGTTGCTGGGGCCTGTCCCTGGGTTCCATTATTGAATCAGGTTTGCGTTTCTGTGGTGTGTCTTTAGTATCTCTATCCTTCCTTCCTTTCCACTATATTCAGTTTGTTTTCAAGGAAAATCCTTGAAATTGTGGATGTGAAAATTAGTGAAAGTGGGTGGCAGGAAGGATGTGCTTTGCAAAGAGATTGAGCTTTGGAAGCAAACTGTCCTGGATTTGAATACCTGCTGTTAAAACATTGCTTTGGTAGGAAACTGCACAAATTACTTATCCTCTGAGAGTCTCAATTCTCTTAACAGTAAAATGAAAAAAATTTCATTGCCTCTCTCAGGAGAGGAAAGATGGTAACAATAAGAGTAAACCCTAGCACAAAATTGCTTGTATCTTATTCTCATCCTCCTAGCCTAGAATCTTTTCTAATACTAAGTTTCTAAAATTTATTCAATTTTCTCTTGGGAGAGTATCCTCTAAGAATGAACTTGTGAAATCCTGTCTTAATTAGATGGGATTTATGCTTTACTAAGGAAAATTTCATAAAGGTGCACAAATACAGTCACTAATTTTAACTGAAGAGTACACGTTTTAACAAGTTTTTGAAGAGGCATTATATAAAATTTGTTGAATATGGCCTCTGAAGTTTATTTTATTAGTGAAGGTAACTTCTATACGTAAGCAGGCAGCCTCTGCATCTATAAATGGAAATTGCAAAAATAATTACCAGATGAAGTCCTTGCAAGACTAAAAATACTTCTATGTAAAGCACTTCTAGCAACCCTTGTGAGTTCGCTTTCATTATTTTCACTTGGTATACTTTAAAATATGAAAAATTGAGTCAAAATCCCAGTTTTGTCACAAGTTAGGAAGTCTCCCTATCAAAAATGAACTCAGTAAAAAATTCATCTTATCCATAGATTGTGTCTAGGTAGACTTCTCATTGTAAATTCACTCTAATTGGCTGTGGCATTTAAATAGAAGAGAGGATTGAGAATCAACTATGAATTTCCCATTTCCCAACAAACAATTGGGAAATGAATTTTTTAAAATTAAAAAGCAAGATTCTGTATCCAGTAGTGCCAAACTACATGAAATACAACTGAAATAAATCTAACAAATAATGTGCAAGACCATTATAAGGAAAACTCTAAATTACTGAAGAGAGAGATTAAATAAGATCAAGTAAATGGAGGTATAAACCATGTTAATGGATTGAAAGACTGAGTATTGTTAACATGACAGTAAGTCCAACACAATTGCAATAAAAATATAAACATTGACAAGTGATTTCAAAAGTCATATGGAAGTAAAGATGAAATGAAGCATCCAATTGCATTTAAAAGGAAAATGAGATTGGCACTCAATTTCAAGGCTTACTGTTAAGCTAGGTAATCAAAATACTTTCTTATTACCTAACAGATCAGCATTTAGGTCAATGGAACCCAATAGATAGTTTTCTTAGTCTGCTTGAACTATTATGCCAAAAATATTACAGACTGCATGGCTTATAAGCAACATTAAATTTATTTCTCACAATTCTTGAGAGTGGGAAGTCCAAGATCAAGGTACTGACAGAACTGGTGTTGAGCAAAAGGCTCATTCTTAATTCACAAATGCCTGAATTATTGCTATATCATCACATAGTGGAAGTGTCTCTGGGGTCCATTTTATAAGGGCACTTATCTCATTCATGAGGACACATTCAACATGTGAATGGGGGTGGGCAGAGCACAAACATTAAGAACATAACAGCCCCCAAATAAAATGCATATATATATATATATAGCTAATTGATTGTCAGTAATGTTGCCCAGGCAATTTCACAGGGACAAAAAGTCTTTTTTTACAAATGGTCCTGAACAGTTAGATATCTGTGAAGAAAAAAAAAAACCTTATCTCTACTCAACAACAACAACAACAAAAAAAGAATTTGAAACAAATTTTAGACCTAAAAAAAGCCCCACTTTTGGTTAACACAGAAAGTAAAGAAATCAATAAATTAGAGTTTATCAATACTGTATTTTTTTATGTTTCTATGTAAAAAAATCTGAAAAGCTAGCCGATATTGGGAGAAATTTTTTGAAAAAAAGATCAGAGAAAGAAATTCAATTTATTATCCACAAAATACTCTGCAAGTGAATGAGACACATAAACTAATAAAAAAGAAATTTGGTAAGACACTTCAACCAAAGGAGCTATATGAATGGCAAATATGTACAGAAAACATATTGAACAGTATTATTCATCAGGTGATGCAAATTACAGCTGTAAGCAATTCTCCTTTCCATAAATTTCTAAAATAAGAAAGAATGGCCATGCCAAATATTAGCAAGGATGTGATAGAATTGAAATTCTCATACACTTCTGGTGGAAGTATAAAATGGGAAACGAGATGGTACATTGTACTGAGTAATAGGTTGGAGGATCATTTAGGGCTGTTTTCTAAAATGTCAGATATATCTTGATCATGTGATACAGCAATTTCACTCTTTGATACTGACAATAAGAATTGAAAACATAAGCCTATACAAAAATTTGTACACGTGTTCAAAGTAGTTTTAGATTTCCTAGAGAGAAACTTGAAACAACACACCTGTTCAATAGGTGAGTGGATAAACAAATGGTGGTATCACAATATGATGGAATAATATTCACCAAGAAAAGGGAACAAATTGCCAGGGTAGCTCAAGGATCAAGCACTTGCCTAACAAACATGAGGCCTTGGTTTGATCCCAAGTGCGCGGGCGTGCACACACACACACACACACACACACACAAATACACACACAAATACACACACACAGGAATAAATTGCTGATATATGACACACCACTGTGGATGAATTTCAAAAACTATTATTCTGAGTGAAAGAAGTTAGACACAGAAGGCATATACTGCAAGATTTCAGTTGTATAATTCATTTAAAATTCTCAAAAATATAAGTGAATATTGAATGATAGCAAGCAGGTTCCTGGTTACCTGGGGACAGGAACATATATGGGATGACTTGCCAAGGGAACAGACAGAAATTTTAGAATGTTATGGAATATTCAGAATCTGGACTGCAGTAAAATTTTTATGGGTATATATGTGTGTCAAATTTACCCAATCTCATGTAGCCTAGGCCTGTCTCAAACTTGAGATCCTCCTGCCTCTTCCCCTTTGATACTGAGATTATAGGCCTGTGTCACCATGCTTGACTAAACATAGGACTTCCATGGAAAATGTTGTTGTTGTTGTTGTTGCTGTTGTTGTTGTTGTTGTTGTTGTTGTTGTTGTTAGGTGCTGTCAAGTAGAGTCCGACTCATAGCGACCCTATGTACAGCAGATCGAAACACTTCCCGATTCTGTGCCAGGCACACGATCTTTTTTATGTTTAAGCCCATTGTTGCAGACACTGTGTCAATCCATCTGGTGGAGGGTTTTCCTCTTTTGTGTTGACCTGCCACTCTCCCAAACATGATGTCCTTCTCTAGGGATTGATCTCTTCTGACTACATGCCCGAAATATGTAAGGTGGAGTCTGGCCATTCTTGCTTCCAAGGAGAACTCTGGTTACACTTCTTCTGGGACAGATCTGTTGGTTCTTTTGGCAGTCCATGGTATATTCAATAGATGTCCCCAGCACCATAATTCAAAAGTATAAATTCTTTTCCTGTCTCCTTAGTTCAATGTCCAGCTTTCACAACCATACAATGCAACTGAAAAAACCATGGCATGAGTCAGATGCACCTTCCTCTTCAATGTGACATCGTTACTTTTCAATACTCTAAAGAGATCTTTTGCCACAGCTTTTCCTAGAGCAGTGTGACTTCTGATTTCTTGACTGCTGCTTCCACTGGTCTTGATTATAGACTCAAGTAAAGCAAAATCTTGGAAAACCTCAATCATTTCTCCATTTATTGTGAAGTTGCATACTGACCCACTTGTAAGGATTTTTGTTTTGTTGATGTTTAGTTGCAACCCATATTGGAGGCTATGATCTTTGACCTTCATCAGTAAATGTTTTAAATCCTCTTCACTTTCAGCAAGCAGAGTTGTGTCATCTGCATAATGCAGGTTGTTGATGAGTCTTCCCCCAATCCTGATGCCACATTCTTCATCATAAAGTCCAGCTTCTTGGACTATTTGCTCAGCATATAAATTGAAGAGATATGGTGAAAGTATACAGACCTGATGCACACCTTTCTCAACTTTAAACTAGGCTGTGTTTCTTTGTCCTATTCGAACAACTGCCTCCTGGTTTACGTACAGATTCCTCAAGAGCACAAATAGGTGCTCTGGTATTCCCATTTTCCGAAGTGTTATCCATAATTTGTTATGACACACACAGTAAAATGCCTTTGGGTAGTCAATAAAACATAGATAGACATCTTGCTGATATTCTCTGCTTTCAGCTAATATCCACCTGACATCAGCAATAATGTCCCCGGTTCCCCACCCTCTTCTGAATCCTGCTTAATTTTCTGGTAATTCCCTGTCTATATACTACTGCAGTCATTTCTGAATGATCTTTAGTAAAATTTTGCTTGTGTGTGATATTAATGATATTGTTTGATAGTTTGCACATTCAGTTGGATCCCCTTTTTTGGGAATAGGCACAAATATGGATCTCTTCCAGTCAGTTGGCCAGGTAGCTGTTTTCCAAATCTGTTGGCATAAACATGTTAACACCTCCAGTGCTGCATCTGTTTGTTGAAACATCTCTATTGGTATCCCATCAATTCATGGAGCCTTGTGTTTCACCAGTTCTTTCAAGGTAGCTTCCACTTCATCCTTTAATACCATTGGTTCCTCTTCATATGCAACATCTTGGAATGGTTGGTCATCTACCAATTCTTTTTTATATAATGACTCTGTGTATTCCTTCCACCTTCTTTTCATGTTTCCTGCATTGTTTAATAGTTTCCTTGTAGAATCTTTCACTATTGCCACTCGAGGGTTGAATTTTTCTTCACTTCCTAAGCTTGAGAAACACAGAGCGTGTTCCTCCCTTTTGGTTTTCTGCCTCCAGCTCTTTACACATGTCATTATAATATTTGTTTTTGTCTTCTCAAGCTGCCTTTTGAAATCTTCTGTTTAGATCCTTAACTTCATTATGTCTTCCTTTTACTTTAGCTGCTCTACATTTAAGGGCAAAGTCTAGTGTCTCTTTTGACATGTAATTTGGTCTTTTCTTTTTCTTTCTTGTCTTTTTAATAACCTTTTGCTTTCTTCTTGAATGATATCTTTTATGTCATGCCACAACTCATCTGGTCTCCTATCACTTATGTGTAATGCATTAAACCTATTCTTGAGGTGGTTTCTGAATTCAGGTGGGATATGCTCAAGGTCATACCTTGGCTCTCGAAAACTTGTTCTAATTTTCTTCAGCTTCAGTCTGAAGTGATCCACAATCAGCACCTGGTTTTGTTTTGACATTTAATATAGAGGTTTTCCATCATCTCTTTCCACATATATAGTCAATTTGATTCCTATATGTTCTATCTGGTGATGTCCATGTGTATAATTGCCATTTATGTTGTTGAAAAAATCTATTTTCAATGAAAAGATCTGTCAGTTTGGCACACTGTGGGGGCTTGTGTGTTGTGATGAGGCTGAAAGCTATGTCACCGGTATCTCAGATACCAGCAGGGTCACCCATGGTGGACAGGTCTCAGCTGAGCTTCCAGGCTAAGACAGACTAGGGAGTAGGCTTTGGCAAACTGCTCCCGAAACAACTAGCCATTGAAAACCCTATGGATAGCAAAGAAATACTGTCAGATACGGTGCCAGAAAATGAGCTCCCCGTGTTGGAAGGCACTCAAAAGACTACTGGGGAAGAGTTGCCTCCTCAAAGTAGAGTCTACCGTGATGACAGAAGTGGAGTAAAGCCCCAGGGACCTCCACTTGCTAATGTGGCATAACTCAAAATGAGGAGAAACAACTGTAAATATCCATTAATAATTGGAACATGCAATGTACATAGTATGAATCTAAGAAAATTAGAAATCATTAAAAGAGAAATGGAGCGCATGAGCATTGATATCCTAGGCTGGGAATGACAAACTAAAAAGAAATGGGGTTGCATTCATCATCAAAAAAGACATCTTAAGATCTGTCCTGAAATACAACGTTGTCAGTGATAGAATAATATCTATATGTCTACAAGGAAGGCCAGTAAAATGACTAATACTCAAATTTACGCACCCACCACTAAGGCCACAAATGAAGAAAGGGAAGATTACTACCAGCTTCTGCAATCTGAAATAGATCAAACATGCAATTAGGACGTACTGATTATTACTGGTGACTGGAATGCAAAGGTTGGAAACAAAGAAGAAGGTTCAGTAGTTGGAAAATATGGTCTTGGTGACAGAAATGATGCAGGAGATTGCATGATAGAATTTTGTCATACCAATGACCTTTTCATTGCAAATACATTTTTTCAACAACATAAATGGTGATTATACACATGGACATCACCAGATGGCAAGATGTTAGGTGGGCTTTAATGTTTCCTTTTCTTGAATATTGGTGTTTCTGTGTGTACTTGTATGGGAATTTAAAATATTCTGAAGAGTATAAATTGAGTTTCTAGTTTTAAATATTTTCATATAATACAAGAAAGTGCAAGGACATTGAGCTAAATCCCTGCATATGAAAGAGTTGGAAAGGAGAAAAGTCTGGCAGTTTTGCCTTAAAGAAAAGATAGTTTTAAGTATGGAAGAGCAAGGTTAATTTTTTTTATTTCAATTTCCATTTTTTAGTTACTTTTTAATTTTATTGTAAATTGACAAATTATTTTTATTGTGATTTTTGGTAATGGTCTACTCTGTTGGTTCTATTATGACATGTTTGTACATGTGTATCATTGTGCATCACTCATATTCACCTCCTCCGTTACCCTTTCATGAGCCTCCCTTACTATCCCCTTCCTGCTCATCAATAAACCCTCTTTCTTCTGTTTGTCTTGTTTGTCTGTATTCTCTCTCTCCATCTCTCTTTCTCCATATATATATATATATATATATATATATATATATAATATTGCAGTATGTACCTTCTGTGTCTAACTTCTTTCACTGAGCAAAACAAGAAGAGAACAATATAGTTGATTCTTCAACATCCATTTCATCTAGTCTATCCCAGATTTTTAATATCATGTAATCACACTTTGCTGCAATTGGTTCAGCAATGACTGACTCAAGCAGTGTGAAGAGAAGGTAGCTATGAGGGCTTCTGGAAAATTCTTGCTCCTAAGGTCCTAACAGAAGAGAATCTTCTTTTTTCTCTTAGTTGTTATATCTAGATGTACTACTTGGAAATCCAGTGGATTTCCAGTAAAATGAGAGTATGACACTATTTTCCTATTATTTAAGCCAATTTTCATTGGAGTTTGTGTAGCTTGCAGTTGAGAGAATCTTAACCATCATGATGAGTCTCACAAAACTGTGGCAGATGAGAATGTGTTGTTATGTGTCATCAAGTCAGTGTATGACTCATAGAGACTCTAAGTACAACAGGTGAAACACTATTGTCAGTGCTTCCCTGCTATTCATAGGGCAGGTAAGAATAGGAGAGAATTTTGTTCCTAGATTAAAATTTTTAAAAAACCTCATAAAGATTGGGCCTAATAACAGCTTCTAATTCAAAGATCCATTTATCCTTACAGACTGCATTTTGTAGCATCTTCAAGTGTGACAAGTATTTAAAACTTCCTTGTGGATGTGTTTAAAATGTACATGACATTTTCAAGGAGGGGAAATCATGTAATTGCCTGAGTCAGTGGACTTTTTGGAGTCATCTTAAACTAATGATCCACTTTCACTAGGTGAAAATAAAATATGTGAGTAGAGGCAGGGAGGGGGCTTGAAAATGTTTTTTAAAACGCTCAAATATGATCGGTCTTTTTTGATGTAATAAATCTAAGGAGTTCCTAGGTAGGTGTTTGATTAGAAGAGACTCAGACTAAAAACTTTATAAATGTCAAATTCCCAGATAAATCTGAGCTCTGTCAGCTTGGGAAGAGTTATTGCAATGAGATTTTTCTAGCTAATGGGTCCATTTTGCCTAAATTACATAATCTCTGTCTTTTCTTGGGTCACAAAATAAAAATATTAATTTCTGTCCTGAACATCTCACATTAATAGTGAAACAATAATAATGTCTATGTTTATACATTTCCTACCACTCAAAAAGAGCTGGGGTTTAGCTCAGTTGGTAGAGTGCTACTCTGTGCTCCCTGAGGCCCTGGGTTCATCCCTAGCATTGCAAAAATGGGAAGACATGGCAATCAACTCCCGTAGCAATCCCAAAACCATCAGCCACTGAAGACTGCATAAGGGTCGTTATGAGTTGGACCCAACTCACTGACACCTAACAATTCTAACAATTCTACCACCACCACTTAAACATACCTTGCAGCCAGGCACTGTGGCACTAGTTTGTAATCCCAGCAACTTTAGAGGGTCATGAGTTTCAGGCTAGAGACAGCCTCTGCAACTCAGTGAGTTACTTTCAAAAAATTTTTTTAAAAGGGGCTGCAATGCAGCTCAGAGGTAGGGCACTTGCCTAGCATGTGTATAAGCCTGGGTTTAATTCCCCAGTACTGAAAAAATAAATAAGCCCTGAACCCAGCAAGCACTCAACAAATACTTGTAAAGTGTGCAAACCTTTGGAATGTAAAGAATCAGAACAAAATCAAGCAAAGGACACTGGCTGGAAAATCTACTTGGAAATGATGTTTTACTTTGCCTGGTATTATGATCTCAACTGCCTGTGAACCAACTCATTGATCTTATTTCTGGAAAACACCAGAAGACTATTGTCATAAGTTCTTGATATTTTTAAGGTTCAAAGTAGATATATTTCATTGGAAATATTTCTTGTAATATGAAATGGGTCTGTCATAGTGTTCTTGAAGTTACATTACCTTTTTACCTAAAGGCACATATAAACTTAGTAAACTTCATTGCTAGTTGGGAAAGTCTTTTAAATTAATGGCCTTTAAAACATGCCTGGTGATCCCTTCACATTTTAGGTTGAGGCATCAAAAATTCATTAGATGTTCACTTTCAATGGGCAGCTTCACATTGCTTAGAATGAAGGGATATGGCTGAGTTTTGAGTACATTCTAGTCTTTGTATGAATAATATCTTCTTTTGGGCTTGTCAGTTCCCCCAAAATGAAATCTTGCAACTTCTTGCTCATAAATCATGAGCTAAGAAAAAAAAAATGTCCCTTGAGCCAAGTAACAAGAGAAAATTTGAGATATGCCTATTCATTGAGAAAACTATACATTATCCCTGCAGTTGTTCCCTTATCCCTAAAATCTTTTAGCTACTTTTTCCCCAGAAATTAAACCTATTATTTTTTTCTAGGGGATTGATGGCGATTGAGGCATCCAATGCCACATATACACCATACATATACCATATATAATAGAGATTCAGATATAATAGAGATTCAGATAATATATATATATATATATATATATATATATATATATATATATATTTTTTTTTTTTTTTCCCCAAGCAATTTTCCTCTCTTCCTACTAAATACTTCCTATATCCAGTTTGCTATTTAGGAGTTTTTCAGTATTTCTGGAGCTCTCTGATAGATATTAAAATACTTATGAGGTTCTCCAGTCAATACAACAAATTTATTCAACAGATATTTATTGTCTTGTGCCTGTTGGGGATAAGGCATTTGGAATATGACAGTAAACACCAACAATAAAAATTCCCTCCCCTCAAGGTGCTTAGTGAGGTTCCATAAAAGGATTCATAATAGCTAAAGAAATTTTTTAGTATTTAAGGGAGTAATTCGTGCCATAAAGAAAACTATTAGAATATGGTAAGTGGATTGGGAATGCCAGGAGATGAAAGACAAGTGATGATTTACAGGAGGATGGTTATGATATGCCTTACTAAGATTATGAACTTTGAATAGAACATTAATGGAAGTGAATAAGTTTTCCAAGGGAGTGGATGGGTGAGAGTATGCAGCCAGAAGCTGTGCCAAGGTATGAAGATAAGAATTTATTTTATGTGTTTGATGATCAGCATAGATGACAGTGTGCCTGGAGTGGAAAGAGTAAAAAGAAGGGTGTTACAATAGGAGACAATGAGAAATGCAGAGAGGTGATGGGGTTGGGTGGTATTCTAGTCACATGGGGCCTTGTGTGGCATTGTGCAGCTATTGGCTTTTCCTATGAAGGAAATAACAGTCTGTCAATACAGAATGTTAAGCACAGAAACAATATGATCTGACTTATATTTTAGGAAAATCACTGGTTCTATGGTGAGAACAGATGGGAGAAGGGACCAAGGTAAAAGTAAAATAATCACTAAGGAATTACCTCATTAGTCTAGGCAAGAGACAATGGTAGGTGTATTCATTTCCTGGGGCTGCTATAAAAAATAACTTCAATCTGAGTGGATTAAAATAATAAAATTTTGTTCATTCACTAACCAGAGTCTGGAAGTCTGAAATCATGATGTCAGCAGGACCATGCTCTGTCTCAAGGCTGTAGGGAAGAATCCTCCTTGGCACTTGCAGCTTCTGGTTGTTGCTTCTAATCTTTGATGCTCTTTGTCTAGTAGCATCAAAACTCCACTCTGTCTCCATTTTTATGTGGCATCTTTTCCTCAGTGTGTGTCTGTGTCTCCAGATCTGTATCTTCCCTTAGAATGACACCAGTCCTAGGATTTAGGACCCACCCTAATCCAGTATGACACAATCTTATCTTGATTAGACCTACAAAGTGTCTATTTTCCAATAAGATCTCATTCACAGGTAGCAGAGATAGGGCACAATTCAATGCACAATAGTAAGCAGGATTAGTATAAAACTATAAACTGTGATTAGATTCTGTATTTTGAAGGTAGACCCAGCAGAATCATCAGAAGGAATGGATGTTGGATGTGAAAGAAAAAGTCTCCAAGATTGACTGACACCTTAAATTTTAATTTTTGCTCGCCTGCTAATTCAATTACCACTTACACATCTATTATTTAGCTTTATAAATTCTTTTGCTGTTGGATCTTTTTCAGTTATTTTCTCTTGGGAGTTTATGACTTTTTTTTTTTTTTTTTTTCTTTTTGAGGTACTGGGAGATCGAACCCAGGGGGCTCTGCCACTTATCTGCAACCTAGTCCCTTTCCCATTTTCTGATTTGAGATAAGGTCTCTCTAAATTGCTCAGGTTGACTCAGGGCTCAAATTGGTGATCCTCCTGCCTCTACCTCCTGAGTCTGTGATAACAGATATGCGACACAGCACCTTGTTAGGCTTATGATTTTTTTTAAATCACTAGTTGAGCATTTTATTGGGATTTGGAAAAGAGTTGTAGCAAACACTTTTGTATATAATCTGTCATATTTAACAAAAAGTTCTATCTAGGGGTACCACTAGGTTTAAGGAAATTGAAGCTTATATATTTTAGGGCTCTACTTTAAGCAAAACTATTATAAATACAAAATTGGATGGAATGGCTCTGTTGCCTTTTGTGTTAGTCACTTTTATATTATTAAAAAAACCCAAATACATGCATTAATCAGCTTTAAAAAGGAAAAGTTTATTTGGCTCATAGTTTTGGAGTTTTGAGTTCATGCTCAGTCGTCCTTGTTGTTTTGGTGCCTCTGATGAGGTAGCACATCACTGTGGGAGCATGCAGTGGAGAAAGCTATTCACCTTGTAGCAGCCTGAAAGCAAAGACAGCAGAGTCCCACAGTCCCCTTCTATGGCATGTCCACAGTGACCTAAGACCTCCCACTGAAAGGTTCTGCCTTCTTCCAATAGTGCCAAGGTTAGGACCAAGCTCTTAACATATAGGCCCGTGGAAGACTATAGCACCCTTAAACCTGGTCAAGAGGGGCCTCTGTCCTGGACACACATATATAACATAGACACAATTGGTTGAAGATCCCAAGCTCCTTTATCTCATGGTATTGGACATAGCATTAAGACAGAGCCATCTGTGGACCCAAGTATATGCCCTTACATCTGGCACCATTCAGGCCCCAGGATAAAGCTTTTCCACATTTCTCGTCCTATGTTTTCAAACACTAGGTGACTGTATCCAAACATGAAGATTTCTAGATTTTGCTGTTTTCCACATCTGAAACAGACATTGAGTTGAATATGATTTATACGATAAAAGAGAAAATGCTAAAAATCTTATCATTTTTTTTCTCTGAGGAAAAACACATGCAACATAGTCTATCTTTTTGAAGTACCCGAAAGATTCATTCACTCATCCATTCATTTGGTTATGCATTAGTTCAGGCTTGAATGTATGAATCTAGGCATACTCCTACAACCAGAATGGCAATTGTCAACAGTTGTACTAATGGCAGGTAAGACATATTTTTCAATATTAAATAATTCATATTATTTTTAAATTTGTATAGATGAAGCATGAGATGTAAGTGCTTGAAATGAATATAGAGGTTTTACCTCAAAATAGGTCTGAATATTATCTTAAGGGATGATGAGAGTATAATACAAGTGTCAGCTATTTGTATGATAAACTAAAAATGTCTGGTAATATTTTATTTCCTAAAAATAATGTCATTTATGACTCCAAACTCAAGGTTCATTTCTGAATGTGACTATCACTTTAAGAAGCTTACTGACAATTCCAGTTGCTACCCTTCCAATAAAGCAAAGTTTCTTCAAGTTGAATTCAGTAAAAATTCAGAAAGTACTCAGAAAAGTTAATAATATAGCATCATTATCAATAAAATACAATGAAATACAAGTTTTATATAAATTGCAGACTATTACTATACACATAGTGTTCTGTCTAGAAGGAAAAATAATGGGAATAATTACACTTAATTTTTAAAATTATATCCACATTGCTATTTGTTATTCAGAAAATCATGAGATTTGGCCAACTTCTAGTCATCTAAAAACATTGTTAAAAAATTTAACCCAAGTTTATCATCATGGAGTTGAGTTGTGAAGATTGGGGAATACATGTATTTATAGCTGTTAGCAAATTAAAACTTAGATATTTAGACATGCAGTGGGGGTGCACGTGTGTGATACTCTTTCCTTGGTCTCAAAGATATTAGGGGTTAGTGGGCTTTCTCAAAAGTGAATATTTACTTAAAATGAGAAAATATCAGGACAATTTATAAGTATAAAAAAGGAGTCAAATGTACCATATCCTCAACTCCAGAAAAAAATGAATTTTTAATTAATTACCTAATACACCTGTATTTTTAATGTTTTTTCTTTTAGTTTTGATTGACTCCTCATATGAGAAAATCTTATGTATTCTAATAGACTATTAATATAATTCCATGTTGCTTAGCATGATAATTCATACATTTTTCATAATAGTAACAGCTTAGAAAAATGAATGAACTTCCCAAATAATTATTGGAAATGTCCTAGTTATATTAAGATTTTTATCAAGTTGGAAAAATCTCTATCGTTTCTTTCATATCTGAATTACTAGAAATAAATTTTCTGTTGTCACTGCTATATTTTGTACCCTATAAAAAATGAAATCCTAGTGCTATTTACTTCTCATCAAAAAGAAATTAAGATGAGGTGCATAGATGTGTGTCCAGAATTGTACATGCTACTACGTTAAGTATATTCCTGATAGGAGATAGCTTTTATTTTTACCAGATACTGATGAGATTCTTTGCTGAAAAATTTACATGTGTAATGATTGTAACAGTTTTCCACAAGGGCATTTTCCTTCCTCGATCTCCCTCTGCTGTTGTTTTCCTGTTACAGTGCTAGATATGCTCTCACAGAGGGTAGTAGGGCAAACTGGTGGCTGCTTCTACAGTGGGATGGCCAGCAAGGACTTAACTCCACACAGACATGCCTGAGACTCCCAGAAATAGAGTCCAATAAGCCTCAACTATACGTATGCCCAGTTCAACCTCTCTTAAACTAGATATCTCAAAACTCATGGCTTTTTCGACTCTACTGGACATCAGGAGCAGTGCACAGAGAGGAACAGATCAGCACTCTTTAAAAGTTGTAGTTAAATGCTGTTTTGGCAAATTTTACAGAAACACATGGCCATGTAAGTGTACTGCTTAGCACTACCTCAGGGCCAATGCAAAGGAGGGGCTCTGAAGCTTCAATTTGGTCTGCTTCATAGTAGATCCACTCTTATTCCTTTGCAAATGTGCTTTGCTGTTACCACTGATTGCTCTTAAAGTTTGGCTGACCAATAGCTGGGAAGTCTTCAACTCTTCGTGGTTTCCGTTATTTTATATAGGATAGAGAATACAGCATAGACCATATAGATTTCAAATTTGTTTGCAAGTTTCAGCCATAAAGCTTTTGTAATTAAAATAAAATCAGTTAGTAGGCAATCAATCTTTGTTTTTCAGAAACAAGCAAGTTTAGAATTGATCTGACATATCATACAGCATGCATGCAGAGGAGAAGGAACTGAAATAAAAAAACAATCTGGATGAATAGCTTCAGAACAATGCATGTAGGACCAGAGCTCTGCTGCTATCATTTATAATTCCCTCAAATCCCAGGGCTCACATCCTTCACTGTTAGCACCATGGCACACTCCTAGGCAACAGGAGAGTCAGGGGTGCAAGCTCTAGATTCTCTCACAATAACATGAAGAAAATCAATTTCAATAGTCCAGGATGATGCACTGCAACTGAAGGTCACTAAACAATATCAGTTCTCTGAGACACTTAAGACTTGAAAGGTGATTTCCAAATATTACCACACCTCAAATTTTGGGTAGAAAACATATATTGTGTTTTATATTTCTTTCCATGTTTACTTATATGGGTTAGAGGAAGGAGAAAGGCATGGAATGTATGGATAACTACCTGAATATTCTGATTAAAAACTTCTGTTTTACAATACATTCCAGTTTAAATCAACCAATAAAAAGACTAGTTGCTGTATTGATCCATGTAAGGAGAGGTGATTTGCATTTTTTGGGAAAAAATATTTCTTTTACCATTGGTCATGAGGATTATCATTTTAATTAATATTGGAACCAAGTTTAGAATTTGGGTAAGATTCAGAATGTATGAAGGAGTTGGGAAAGTAAGCATAAAACCTGCATTTGAGTCTCAGTGTTCCTTTCCTCTTTTGCTTGTATATGGCTTCACATAATTGGTTTAACCTCTGTGAACCTCAATTTTCTCATCTATAATATGGGGTGATAATGTCCAGCTCACCAATAAAAAATTGTTGTGCATATGAAATAAGAAATTATGTATTAATACTCCCTAGACTATGAAATTTTACAAACATGTTATCATATTTCTTTTTAGTCGATGAGATTATGCCCTAAAGCAGCAAGGTTTTTGATTGATATGGGACTGAGGTACAAAGAAACAGAGAATAGATATTTAGGGTATGATACACATTAAGGAGAAAGAAAACTAAGATTGGACAGTGGGAAATCTGAGGGCATCCCAAGGTCACTGGAAGCCTTTTGGATAAGAGAGTGGGGTAATCAAAGAAGGTGAGATGGATAGATCATAAAAGGAGACCTTAGCGACTTTTAAGTCCAAGGGTTTTATCTATTTTTAAGACCAATTTTATAAATTCTATGTGGAAAACATACAAGGATGTTATATGTTGAATATCACAATGGATGCAGCAAAATTTTATAAGAGATTCCCTTATAAATTAAACGTAATCAGAAAACAAGAACTATTTCAAGTTGCTAGACTTTCAGAGTTGCATAACACAAACTAGCAGTTCATCACTGCCCAAAAGCATTTATCAAGTGCTTAGTGGTCCACAGTGCTAGTGAGTGACTTGTCATAGCTGTAAAGACTCTGTTTCCTGTGTATATTTACCTATTTGTAGGAAATTGGGGAGGGATTTCATGAGATTTATAGATACTATACTATTGTTGCTCAAACTGTCTACTTGATTCTATCCTATCTCAGCAGATTTGGCAGGCTTTCTTTTCTTTTCTTTTGTTCCTTCTTTTTCTCTTCTTTTCTTTTCCTTCCTCCCTTCCTTCCTTCCTTCCTTCTTTCCTTCCTTCCTTCCCTTCTTTCTTTCTTTCTTTCTTTCTTTCTTTCTTTCTTTCTTTCTTTCTTTCTTTCACCAGTTTTCCTATGGTGGTACATATTCGCCAGTGTTCCCGTGAAATCAAATTTAGTTTGTAAACTTTGAGAATACTCTGCCCTTCTTAAAATAGCCAATTTATTTTCATATTGAACAGGCTGGGATTTAGCTCAGTTGGTAGAGTGCTGCACTACAGTCTCTGAGGTCCCGAGTTCAATTCCCAGCACTGCAAAAATGGGAGAAGGGCCTGGCAATCCACTCCCATGGTAATCCCGAAACAGTCAGCCATTGAAAACCCTATGAGGGTCGCTATGAGTCAGATACCGACTCGATGGCACCTAACAACAACAATAACATTAATCACTTTGGTTTTAGGATTTCTATTATGAGGTACTTTAACTCTGACAGGAAGAAAACAAGACAGAAATTCCTGAAGAGGAGAGTCTTGTGTTCTTGACTCCTAGTGGAAAGCATGCCAGATTAAGGTTTCTTATCACTCTTGCTTTTCTAAAACCTGGATGTTTGATGACATTACTACATTATTACAAAGGCACTTCTTTCCTATTCCCACTAGTTTATATTTGGAAATGTCAGTTTCATTAATGAAATAGACAGCTCAGCTCCCCTTGGGTATTCTGTACCAAGTGAACATGCATGGACCAGGGAGGTTACCATGTGAGAACCAGTGACAAGGAGCAGTCAGCAAGGGCAGCACCAAGTTACATTCCAGCAACAGATAGACCACAAGGATTTCCAGCTGAAATGCTTATTACCCAAGAGGTACAAAATAACAGTAAAAACCTGTGGAATTATGTATCATGCAAAAATGAGAGAGTTGCGAGCACCTAAAAACGAGAAGGAATTGTGAATAAAAGGCTGTAGTTACACAGAAGAAATGCCAGGTAACCTCAGGAAGCTAATATGATCAATTTGATGGACCAGAGATCAATAGGATCCAAAGTCTAAGGATGATCATGTTGTTGTGGAGTGAGGAGCAGTAAGTGGCATAAGTCTCACCAGCAAGTAGACCATTCTTCTCCCAGGCTCTATTCTTTTGCACAACTTAAGGTTTATTGGGCTGGGATTTAGCTCAGTAGGTAGAGCTCTGCGCTGCAGTCTCTGAGGCCCCGAGTTCAATTCCCAGCACTGCAAAAATGGGAGAAGGGCCTGGTAATCCACTCCCAAGGCAATCCCAAAGCACTCAGCCATTGAAAACCCTATGAGGGTCACTATGAGTCGGATACTGACTCAACGGCACCTAACAACAAGGTTTATTATTTTATACTTGTCTACATCATTAATAAAATGCATTAATAAAAATTATTGTTAATAATCATAAAATGATAACTATAGTGATAAATTATTGACTGTGGGTCATACACTGTTCTGTGTTATTAACAAATTACCTCATGTTATGGAGCAAAGGAAATTATGTGTATATAAACTTATTCTTCCCTGTAACTAATTTTTATGATAAATTTTGGAAGTTTGGCAATCGATATGATTTGTTGTCTATTCAATATTCATTCTCTCTTCTTTGTTTTAAAGATAATTCTGTTTTAAATATTATCACTATTTTTAGTTATCCACCCTTCTCTCTAAACCTGTGAGTCAGGTCACTTGAAGCTCCAGAAATAAGCCCTTAGTCATTCTGTATAAAATTATTTTTTTCCCTTTTTCAGGTTTCAAAACAGTTCATTTTTGATATGAGATACATTTCTGGCCAATGAAAATGAAGAGAAAATTTATGAAGGCTTCTTTAAAAACTCCACCTAACTCTTCCTTAAGGATTTCCAGCAATAACTACCTTATAGATGGCATAGCCTATGGGACAGGAGTTAGGATTCAATTCTAGAGCCATCAACTATTACAAAGCCCAGACTCTTTCCACCAGTACTCTAGGTTATATCCTTATTTATGTCACCACATGTGATAGGCAAACATGCATACACCTTATTAATATTACCTTATATAGCAGTAGATATGTGCTACCTTCCTTGTAAATGTGATTAAATTGACAACTTTGAGATGAGATTATATTCTGGATTGGCCAAGTGGGGCCAATGTAATTGGAAGGGTTCTTTATGAGGGAGGCAGCAGAGTCAGAACCAGAGATATAGTGATGAAAGCAGATGTCACAGAGATGGCTGTCATGAGCTCAGGAATTTGGACAGCCTCTAGAAGTTGGAAAAGGCTAGGAATGCTTCTTCTGTTAGATCTTCTGGAAAGAACTCAGCTTGTTGTCACTTATCTTACTTTATTTCATTTATAAAGGTTCATGGTGTATAGAGTACTAAGTAATTTTCTATATCTATTATGCAACTATTTAATCACTCTAACTTATGCATCTTACATATTTTACAGAACAGTGTAAAGAAGAAAAGAAAAAAGTAGGATTTTTAATTATTATATAATGAAAATCATATGTAATCATGGGTTATATTCTTATTGATTTTTCCTTCCCCCTGTTTTTCATGTATTTATATAGCTGCATCTTATATTTTGGGATTTTCCTCTCCCTCTTTACCCTTCTACGTTATTGCCCCTCTCCTTCCTCTCTTCCCCAAACTCTGATCCCACTTGCTGATCCCCTCTACCCTTCTTTCTGATCTGCTTGTGTTTTTCATTCTTAAATAGGTATGATTGTTCATTTTTATTTCTTTTAAGTTAAATTTAGCTCTCAAATATAAATGAAAACATGGTATCTCTCTTTTTGAGTCTGGGTTAATTCACTTGAAATGATGCCCTCCAGTTCCATCCATTTTGCTGCAAATGATATAATTTCATTTTTATTTATTGCCGAGTAATATTCCATTGGGTATATATGCCACAATTTTTTAATCCATTCCTCTGTGGTGGACATCTTATTTGATTCCATACCCTTGCAATTGTGAAAATTGTTACATTAAATATGGAAGTACAGATGTCCCTGTGTTATCATGACTTGTCTTCCTTTGGGTATATTCTCAGAAGTGGTATATCGGGATCTTATGGCAGATCTATTTTTACTTTTCTAAGGTACTTCCATATTGTTTCCAAAGTAGTTGAACTAATTTACAGTCCCACCAGCAGTCTAAAAGGCTTCCTTTATCTCTGCATCCTTGCCAGCATTTGATATTATTTATTTTGTTAATCATGGCTGTTCTTACTGTAGTGAGATAGAATCTCAGTGTTGTTTTGATTTGCATTTCCCTAATGACTGAGGGTCTGTAGCCATAGCACTGTAGCATCTGATCCCATCAGATCTCAGAAGCTAAGCAGGGTCATGCTGGATTAGTACTTGAATGGGAGACCACATAGGAACACCAGGTGCTGTAGGCTTGGGAGAAGGATGTGGCAACCCACTCCCCAAAATCAATCTGCCATTGAAAACCCTATAGATAGCACAGAAGCACTGACAATAGTGATTTGCCTGTTGTATATAAGGTTGCTATGAATCAGACAACAACAACAACGACTAGGGATGTTGAGCATTTTTCCACGCATTTATTGGTCATTCATGTTTCTTCTATTGAGAACTATCTGTTCAGTTCCATTGCTCACTTATTTATTGGGTTATTTGTCATTTTGGTGTTTGATCTTTTAAGATCTTTGTATATTTTATGAATCAGTTCTCTGTTAAATGTGTAAGATGAAAAGATTTTCTCCCGTTCTGTGGGTTCTCCCTTTATTCTTAATTATTTCCTTTGCTGTAAAGAAGCATTTTAGTTTTACATAATCCCATTTGTTGACTCTTGGTGTAGGTTTCTGGCAATTGTGAGTCTTGATAAGAAATACTTGCCAATGCCTATGTGTTGGAGCATGTTCCCTATCTTTTCTTCTAGTAGGTTTAAGTTTTCCAGTCTTATGCTAAGTTCTCTGATACATTTTGAATTGACTCTCATACAGATTGAGAGATATGGGTCTATTTTCTTTCTTCTGCAAATGAACATCCAATTTTCCTAGCACCATTTGTTGAAGAGGCTACCTTTTGCCCAATGAACATGCTCAGCCTCTTTGTCAAAGATCAGTTGGCTGTAGTTGCATGGGTGTCTCTCTGGGCCTTCAAATCTGTTCCATTGATCTTCATGCCTATTTTTGTACCAGTACCTAGCTGTTTTGCCACTATTGCCCTGTGGTATAGTTTGAGGTCAGGTATTGTGACACCTCCCGCACTGTTTTTGCTGTTTAGGATTGTATTGGCTATATATATGCAACCTTTTGTGCTTCCATATGAATTTTTGGAATTTTTTCCTGTTTATGCAAAGTGTGTCATTAGAATTTTGATAGGTATTGCATTAAATCTGTAAATCACTTTTGTTTGTGTAGCTATTTTCACAATATTAATTTGTCTAATCTATGAACACAGGAGGTCCTTCCATCTTCTAGTATCTTATGCTATTTCTTTCTTTAATGTTTTAAAGTTTGCATTGTAGAGGTCTTTAGAGTCTTGGTTAGATTGATTCCTAAATATTTAATTATTTGGTGGGCCATTGTGAATGGGTTGTTGCCTTGATTTGCTCCTATTTCTGTTCTCTACTATTGTAAAGGAGGGCTACTTCTTTTTGAGTGTTAATTTTGTACACTGCTACTTTGCTGAAGGAATTAATCTAAGAGTTTTCTAGTGGAATTTTTATGTTCCTTTAGTTATAGGATCATGTCATCTCTGAATAAGGATAGGTTGACCTCTTCTTTCCCCATCTATATTCCTTTAATTTCTTTCTCTTGCCTGATGCTCTGGCTAGGATTTCAATCACAATATTGAATAAGAGAGGGGAGAGTGGAAATCCTTGTCTTATTACTGATCTTAGAGAGAATATTTTCAATTTTTCTCCATTTAATATGAGTTGGCTATAGATTTCTCATAAATGGCCTTTATGATGTTGAGATAAGTTCCTTCAATGCCTAATTTCTTCAGGACTTTTATCATGAAGGGATGTTGCACTTTGTCAAAGACCTTCTCAGCATCCATTGAGATGATCATGTGGTTTCTTTCTGCAAGTCTCTTGATATGTTGAATTATGTTAATTGACTTACAAATTTTGAGCTAGGCTTACATCTGTGGAATGAAGCCCACCTATTCATATTGTATGATCTTTTTAATATATTGTTGAATTCAGTTTGCCAGAGCTTTATGAAGGATTTTTCTATCAATGTTCATCAAGGAAATTGATCTATAGTTTCCTTTCTTTGTAGAGTCCTTCTCTGGTTTTGATATCAGGGTGATACTGGCTTCACGAAATGAATTTGGAAGTATACCTTCCTTTTCTATTTTTTAAAATAATTTGAGGAGAATAGTTATTAATTCTTTTTTAATGGTTTGGTAGAATTCAGCTGTGAACCCATCTAGACCTGGAATTTTCTTTGTGGGGAGGTTTTGTGTTGCTGCCTCTAACTTGGTGATTGTATAATAGGCCTGTTTAATTTGCTTATGTCCTCAGGTATTAGATTTGTTAAGTCATAAATGTGGAGGAATTTATCCATGTCTTCTATATTTTTATTTTTTGGAGAGGGCAATTTTTCAAGGGCTAGGGTTTATCTTTTGGGCTAGGGTTTAGCTTAGTTGGTAGAGTGACATTCTTTACTATCTGAGGCCCCAGGTTTGATCCCCAGCACCACAAAAATAGGAGAAGGGCCTGGCAACCCACTCCTGAAACAATGCCAAAACAATCAGCCATTGAAAACCCCATGAATGGCAGAGAAGCACTGACACAGTACCAGACATGGCACAGTGTCAGGGAATGCTTCATTCTGTTGTAAATAGAGTCGCTATGAGTTGGGCCAGACTCAACAGCACCTAACAACAACAACAATTTTTCAAAGTAGTCTCTGTTGAACTTCTGTATTTCATTATTATCCATTGTTATGTCCCCTTTTACATCTCTTATTTTGTTTAGGCATTCTCTCTCTCTCCTCCCCACCTCTGTCTCTCTGTCTCTCTGTCTCTCTCTCATCTAGTTAAGGGATTGTCAATTTTATTGATCTTTCTGAAGAACCATATCTTGGTTTTGTTGATTTTTTAATATTGTCCTTTTAGTCGCTATTTTGTTAATTTTTGTCTCGATCTTAATGCTTTCTTTCTGTGTCCTCTTTATGGCTTTGGCTTATTGTTGTCTTTCTAGTGCCTTAAGTTGTGTCATTAAGTTATTTAATTGAGCCTTCCTACCTTATTAATGAAGGCATTCATGGATATGAACTTCTCTCTTAGAACTTCTTTTGCTGTATCTCATATATGTGGTAGGATGTTTTCATCTTCATTTGATTCTAGGAACTTTTAAATTTCCTTTCTGATTTTTTAATGACCCATTGATCATTCAGAAGCATGGTATTTATTCTCCATGTATTTGTAATGTTTCTGGAGGTTTTTTGCTTTTGGGTTCTAGTTTTCATCCATTGTGATCTGTAAGGTACAGGGAATGATATCAACTTTTTTGTATTTGTTGAGGCCATTTTTGTGGACTAAAATATGGTCTATTTTAGAAAAAGTTCTATGTGGTGCTGAGAAGAATGTATATTCCACATCTGATGGATGAGATATTCTCTAGATATCTGTTAGTTCCAGTTGGTCTGTGGTCCTGTTTATTGTTTCTCTGCTGAGTTTTTGCTCTGATGACCTCTTTCTTGAGGATAGTGAAGTATTGACATCTCCTATAATTTTTGTGTCTGGACCAATGTGCTCCTTTATTGCCAATAAAGTTTATTTTATGACGTTAGATGCTCCTATATTTAGTGAATAGGGGATAGGGGTTAGCTCAGTTGGTAGAGTGCTGCTTTGTGCTCTCTGAGGCCCTGAGTTCAATTCCCAGCACACAAAAATGGGAGAAAGACATGGCAGCCCACTCCCCAAAGAATTCCAAAAGCAATCAGCTATTGAACACCGTATGAAGGTCTGTATGTGTCAGACTCCACTCACAGGCACCAAACAACAATAACAACAACAACAACAACAACAACAACAACAACATATTTTGTTGTTGTTCTGTTGAGTCATGCAATTCTATAAGGGTTGCTATGAGTCAGACAACATATTTAGTGAATAGATATTAAGTAATGTTATGACTTCCTGGTTGGCTGTTCCTTTTACTAATATGGAGTGACTACATTTGTCTTCTCTGATCAGTTTGGGGTTGAAGTCTAAATTGTTAGAAATTAGTATAGCTTCTCCTGCTTTTTCTTCTTCTTTTTCATTTTCTTTATTTCTTCTTCTTCTTCTTCTTCTTCTTCTTCTTCTTCTTCTTCTTACCACATGCTTGTATATTGTGTTTCAGCCTTTAATTTTCAGACTTTTATGGTCTGTCTAGATGAGATGAGTTTCTTCAATTGCACATATCCAGGATTTTTGTTTTTTAATCCAGTTGGCCAGTTGGTGCCTTTTGAATGGTGAGTTGAGATGATTTACATTTAGAGTAGATATTGAAAGGAACTTATTAATCTGTATCATTTTAATGTTTGTTTCTTTTCTTTGGTTCATATTTAGCTTGTGATCATGAATTCCCCTCATGTCTTTTATTCATTCCTTTGATCTTACATTTGGGCTTCTCTTGCTTTTTCTCATATGTGGGAGTTTTTAGAATTTTTTTATTTGTTGGTGATCATTTGTGGGTCCCAAAGAAAGACCTAGAAGGAGCCTGGCTGGAGATTTATCTGACCCAAGTAGAGGCCTGAGCCTTATCCAAGTTTTACCCTATTCTTGCTCCTCCCACTCATAACTCAGGACATAGAGTTGAGAGTCCTAGAAAGGACTCCAGGGATGGAGGCTTGTCTGGCCCACTTGGAGGACTAACATCTATCTTCTGGGGCTACTGACCTTTGTCCCACAGCCTGGTACTCCACTCCTCCACCTCTCATTGTGTGACCTAAGATGGCCCCCTAACAGGCTAGCTCTGGTGTGGCCTCTTTCAATCTGATTGGCTGCCCAGGGCCACCTGATTGGTCAGAAAAGGAAGCTCGGTGATTGGCCTGGCCTGTACCTAACCCCCCTATCAAATTTTTTCTCTTTCAAATCCCTAGTTACATAACTGCCAAACCTGATACAAGCCACTCCCTGATTGGCTATTTATGGGTCCACGACCCCTTCATAGAAGCCATATAAACCACCACTGAAACTACTAGCTCCCCCTTTTGTCCCTTACATTCTTGATCCTCCCCTGTTCACCTGCTTTCTGAGCCCGTTCAAACCTGACCCCCATACCCTACTTCTGAGGCCTGCAACCTCCAGCACCACCAGTGAAGACATCTGAGTACTACAAGCAAGACTCCATGTCAAGCCCAGGGCCTCCGAAGTGACAAAGGCTCCAAGCAAGATATGAAGAGCTCTCAGCTTTTCTGCCCCTGCCTTTGGAAGGAGGAGAGCAGAGAAGGCGAACTGTGAGAGGCAACAGGAGACACACCGTGGGACACTTTCATTGGGCATCATTGTGCTGCACCCCCTTTTGTTCACCTTGGTAGGTGCAGCTAAATAAATTCTGCTCCTGTTTGCAGGAAGGCTCCCAAAGTCCTTCTTTGGTGCCACTGGCTCTTGCCTATTTCCAAGGGTCCCGGAGTACATGTGTTGAGGAAAGCTCCATTGCCACACTGGGCCAGAGTGAACCCCAACATTTATTAGTAATTTTTAATATGTGATCCAATGGATCTCATTATGACATTTCCATGCAAGTATTTCATTGTACATTGCTCACATATTTCTTCAAGGATCTTGTACAATGCTGACATAGTGGTCACAAATTGCTTAAACTTGTCAATATCATGGAATGTCTTGATCTCTACCTATTTTTAAAAGATAGCTTTGCTGGGCAAAGTAATTTCGATTGGCAGTTATTTTTCAGTGCTTGAATAATGTCTAACCATTCTTCTCTTGCCTTTAGAATTGTTGAAAAGTTAGCTGTTATTTTGATAGGCTAGCTTTTGTAAGTGAGTTGGCTTTTCTCTTTTGCAGCCTTTAAAATAGCCAAAACACTCTTAAGCTGCAAAACTAATGCAGGTGGAATCACAATCCCTGATGTCAAGCTATACTATAGGGTAGTGGTAGCAAAAACAGCTTGGTACTGGCAAAAAATAGGCCTGAAGACATCTGGAACAGAATAGAAGACCCAGAAATACCTCAACACACCTATAGCCACCTGATCTTCGACAAAGGAGTAAAGCAAGTAAACTGGAAAAAGGATAGCGTTTTCAATAAATGGTGCTCAGAAACATGGTCATCCGCATGCAGAAAAAATGAAAACCGACCCACATCTCTCAATATGCATGAGAGTTAATGCAAAATGGATAAAAGATCTCAACACAAAACCAGAAACTTTAAAACTTATAGAAGACAAGATAGGCAATACACTCCATCATATAGGCATAGGAAAGTTTTCCTTTAATAGGACTCCAATTGCTCAAGAAATTGCAACAAGAATAGATAAATGGGATTACATGAAATTAAAAAGCTTCTGTACAACAAAAGAATTAAGAAAGTCAAGGAAACCCTCATTGAGTGGGAAAAAATGTTCACATTCTATACATCAGACAAAGGTCTAATTACCAGGATTTATAAAGAACTCAAGAAAAAAATTCCCAAGAAAACAACCCAATACACAAATGGCAAAGGAACTGAATAGACAATTCTCAAATGAAGAGGTCCATGAAGCCATGAAACACATGAAAAAATGCTCAATATCCCTAGCCATTAGGGAAATGCAACTTGAAGCAACTCTGAGATTTTGCCTTACACCAGTAAGAATGGCCAAGATCAATAAAACAAATAACAACCAATGCTGGCGAGGTTGTGGAGAAAAGGGAACACTCTTAACATTGTTGGTGGAGCTGTAAATTGGTCCAACCACTGTGGAAATCAATATGGAGGTATCTTAAAACACTGAAAATAGATCTACCATATGACCCAGCTATAACACTATTGGGTATTTACCCAAAGGGAGATGTGTCATCATACCACAGAGACACCTGCATCTCCATGTTCAATGTAGCACTTTTCACAATAGCAAGGATATGGAATCAACCAAAGTGCCCTCAACAGAAGAATGGGTAAAAATTCTATGGTACATATACACAATGGAATACTACTCAGCAATAAAAAAATGAAATATTGCCATTCGCAGCAAAATGGATGGAATTGGAGAAAATTATTTTAAGTGAATGAACACAGACTCAGAAAGAGAAATACCACATGTTCTCACTCATATGTGGGAGCTGAATCAAAATTATAAGGAAATAATGTTCTCTCAGAACACATCTTCCAACATGATGCAGTGTTCTCTATATGAAGGTCAGATCATACTAAAAGAAAAAAAGCTAAGAATGGTATTCTAGATGGTCTAGAAAATTCATGTAATAGTTCTGACAAGGTAAAAAGAAAGTTCACTATAGAAAAAGTTTCTATCTTAAACAGAACTGGAACCCAAGGATATATAGAAAAATGTTACCATAAAAAGACAAGTAAATAGAAGAGAAGTCTTGGGTGTGTGTGTGGGGGGGTAAGTCAGGGGGAGGAAGCACACCAGAGGGTAAGGGGGAACTTATATGTATAATGTACAAAAAAATGCACGTATGGAAATGTCACAATGAAAAGCATGTCAGAGTGAATCACATTAAGGTGCACATTTAAAATTTCCAATAAAAAATTAATAAGAAATGGGATGAGAGTGCAGCCCCATGGTAGAGCACTTGCCAAGTATGTATGACGCTCTGGTTTTAACTTCCAAGTACCACAAAAAGTAATAATAATGAAAATAATAATAATAATAATAATGATAATAATAATAATAATAATAATAATAAAGATGAATTTAAGGCGTGTGGAAAAAAATAGCTTCTTTGCCCCCTAGGTTTAGCATTCCAATTATAGTGTGCCATAGGGAGGATCTGTTCTGGATCTATTTGGAATTCTGAATGTTTGTGTGGTTTGGTGTCTATTTCTTCTCTTAGATTTGAAACGTTTTTAGCTATTATTTCACTGAAAAATTTTCTTGTTTCATTAGTGTCAGTTTCAGCTCCTTCATGAGCCATTTTTATTCATAGGTTGTATCTTTTCATGTGATCAAGGACCTCTTGAATGTATTGATCATAGTACCTCATCTTTATATCTTCCTTGACATCTGAATAGATAAGATATTAAACTTTTAATTCAGTATCAGAAATCCTGTTTTTGGCTTTGTCTAATCTGGATACCAATGAATCTACTGTTTTTGTTGTTGTTGTTGTTTTTAAAGTTGGTTTACTGTGTTTTGTGATTCTAGCATTTCTGTTTGGTTCTTCTTTACGATCTTGATTTCTTTGATGAATTTTTCTTGTAAGTTAGATACTTTTTTGTCCAGTGTTTCAATTTTCTTCACTTGTTTGGTTGTCATGTTTCTGAGGTTTTTCAACATATTTATAAGCAGACTTCTAAATTCTTTTTATGGCATGTCTAAAATTTGGGTTACTTTAAAATCAACTACTGAAGAGTTTTCATCATTTAGGGTGTCCTCTCCAACATGTTTTTTCATGTTTCATGTGGTTCTAGGTTGAGATTTTCCCATTGCTTGGTCTGGATATTACTGCCTTATATGTCTGTGGATGCCTTTGGAATAATGCCTTCTTTTGGGATCTTGGACTCTGGTTTAACTCAGAAGGTAGTAAGATTTATGCTGCTAGAGTAAGAGCTTTGTCCATTCGTGTCTCTATAATTTTAATTGTTCTGCCTTGGGGCTTATTGTTCTTTAAGGAAATACCTCTCCTTAAAAGTAAGAGAATGTGAAGCAGCTCTCCACCAACTGAGCTAAACCCCATCCTTAAATAAATATTAGTAGTTATTATTATTTTTTTTTAGTTAGAAATCTGGGTAAAGAAAATAATAATTATCAGTACTAAATTTATGTGTAATTTATATATCAAACAAAAATGTGTTCTGGCTACCACATAGTCTATGTTTATTATTTTACTATTTATACAGCAAGGCTTAGTCCATGTTAGACACAGTGGAACTGGATTAAGGTGAGTGTCTATTAATCTAATTGAAACCATGAGGTCCTTTCCATTATGTAATGCTGTCTTCCACTTTTGAACTCATTTGAAAGACAAGGTGAAAGATGCAGTAATTCTTTTGGGGCCACCAAAATGATGAAGTAGGGACACCTGTTAATTCTATACCTACTTGAAAAATACATAACTCATAAGAGCTCTAACAATGAAACACCTTCCTGCACCTAAGGGTTTATGTAAGCAAATATGGAAAGGGATATGCTATCAGATGGGTGAAGGAAAATACCATCAGTCTTAGACAATTAATATTCATTTTGGTATCCATAAAATCCTAGACAGAAATATATATTTGTAAACATGTAAGGAAGAAGTAATTCATACTCACTTCAGGAACTTTTGCTTATAACTAAGTCCTGTTCTGGATTCAACTCGGCTTCTGCTTATTTACAATTGTCTGAACACTGTAGGTATGTGGGGATGTGTCCTGATATGGTTTATGCCCTCAAGGAGGCTGAAAGGAAAAAGAGAAAAATTGTGAATAAATACACATGGTAAAAGGAAGATAGGAGAGAAAATGCAGAGTGCAAAGCTTTGCTGGAGCATAAGCTTTTGTTTTGTTGTTATGTGCTATTGAGTCGGTATCCAATTCATAGCGATGCTACGTACAACACTCAAAACACTATTGTCAGTGCTTCTCTGCTATTCATTAAAGAGTATTGCCTACCACTTATGTTCTGGATCCAACTTCTAGGCCAGAACCTACCAAGCTTCCAGAAATTCCCTCTGAGAACCACAAGGAGACTCGGGTGACTAAGTTAGAATCCTCATTCTCCTTCTGAGCTGTCAGTAATTCTTGTTCCAGGCCACAATTTATGCAGCCATTAGTCCTCCCCTGAAGAGTTCCTGAAGAAATAATGTTCTCTCAAAACACATCTTCCAACATGATACAGTGTTCTCTAAAACTTGTAGATGACTATAAAACCAGGAGATCTTTGGAAAGTATGGAAAGGAGATTGTTCCAGACTTTGTGCTATTCTTGGATACTGGGTAGAAGGCTTAAAGTTAGTTATTTGCTTGTCAGCATTTTAGCATACCCACTATGCAGTGTTGTAGAGAGTGTTCAGAGGAGAAAACATCTTTTAATGGCTATGGTCAAAGAGAGAAAGCAGATAACTGTACATAATGAAATGTCACAAATGATAGTTCTAACTGGATGTGAAAATAGGATGTATTCTGTCTGATCTGGGATCCTGAATGTCAACAATTAAAAAGTTACAAAGTAGCTCCATATCCATAGGTAGAATTATCACAAAGGCAATGAAGTTTTAGTTCCAGGGTCCTGCAGATACCTGAGCCACTTTTAAGGCTGTGTACTTAAGGATGTATTAAATTTTTGTATCTTTTTCCTTCAAGAAGGATCCTAGAATTGTTTAAGTTTCTGGCACTGCAAAATTTGGATTTTCCATGGGGATCCAGGGATTTTTGCACAGAGATAAATGTATTTCTGTGGTACTAACAATTTTAAGAGTTAATGGCATATATAGTTTTAAGAATGTTGGTTTCCATCCATATTCTCAATTCTCTCTCTCTCACACACACACACACACACACATATATATATATAT
>VMDO01012470.1:55000-62086 GCA_007922755.1 Pedetes capensis | reverse complement strand
ATAGAGCCAAGCAAAGTAAAATCTTGGACAACCTCAATCTTTTCTCCATTTAATGTGAAGTTGCGTGCTGACCCAGTCGTAAGGATTTTTGTTTTGTTGATGTTTAGTTGTAACCCATATTGAAGGCTATGATCTTTGATCTTCATCAGTAAATGTTTTAAATCCTCTTCATTTTCAGCAAGCAAAGTGGTGTCATCTGAATAACGTAAAATGGTTGGTAATCCACTAATTCTTTTTTGTGTAATGACTCTGTATTCCTTCCATCTTCTTTTGATGTTTCCTGCATTGTTTAATATTTTCTCTGTAGAATCTTTTCATTATTGCTCCTGGAGGCTTGAATTTTTTCTTCAGTTCCTTAAGCTTGAAAAGTCTGTTCTCTTTTGTTTTTTTGTCTGGAGCTCTTTGCATATGTCATTAAAATATTTGATTCTGTCTTCTCAAGCTGCCCTTTTAAATGTTCTGTTTAGGTCCTTAACTTCATCATGTCTTCCTTTTACGTTAGCTGCTGGATATTCAAAGGCAAATTTCAGTCTCTTTTGATATGTAATTTAGTCTTTTCAATCCTCCTAGAATTTTTAATGGCTGATTGTTTTAGGATTGCCTCGGGAGTGGATTGCCATGTCCTTCTCCCATTTTGCGGTGCTGGGGATTGAACCCCGAACCTCAGAGACTGCGGAGCAGCACTTTGCCAACTGAGCTAAACCCCAGCAAAGTTTATGCGCTATTAGTGAGAATACAAATGGGTACAGTCTTTATGTAAAACCATATGGAGCTTCCTCAAAAATTGAAAATATGGTCCACCATTCCCTTCCTAGGTATATAGCCAAAGGAAATGAGATCAGTATTTTGAAGAAATGCTTCACTGAAGCATTATTTACAATGACCAAGATTTGGAAACAACTTGTGCCTGTTGATGGATGAATAAAGAAAATATCCAGGGAGAGAGAGGGAGTAGGGGGTGGAGAGAGAGAGAGAGAGAGAGAGAGAGAGAGAGAGAGAGAGACAGACAGACAGACAGACAGACAGAGAGAGATTTTTCAGCCTTAAAAATGAAGGAAATCCTTTCATATGTTATGATATACATGAACCTTGAGGACATTATACTTAGTGAAATAAGTCAGACAGAAAAACTGTCGCGAGCGAGAATCTCTTCCTCACTCTAAGGTGAGGTTGGGAATAAGAGGACCAGATATTGTCACTGGCAGGAGACCTTTATTGCTACACACAGGGTTAGTTCACACATACACACCCTGACACATCAATACCTGGCACCTCTGTAGTCGGGTCTGATGACGCAGGTAAACCTCGAGATCTGTCCTGTTGAGCGGTGTTCCTTGGCCTTCCTTTCTGATGTCCTTCCGTGGACCATGGTGGTGACGTGGGGATGGTTCCTCTGTTGGTGGGGGGCTCAGCGTGACATGGAGTCTGTCATCACTCCGGGTGGAAAAAGCCCGTCCATTGTCAGGTATCTTCTTCTTTTATACAGTTCATGTGGAGTCTATGCTCCATCTGGTTATCTTGCCTTGACATCACTGTGCCGTGTGATTATCGGGTGCCAGGTGTTAATCTTATCCATTTGTCACACATGTCACACTTGTCACACATGTCTGGGGCAGTCCCAGATGGGTTTACACACAATTTCTTTCATTATTAATCTATATTAGGTTATATCATTTTATGGGGTGTTTACTACATTCCACACTTCATGTTTTACACACAGTTAATTTCTATCCTTATTCTTATTCCTATTCCTTACAAAAACAAATGTACCATAGCAGTTATATGAAGAATATACAAAATTCATATGCCCCCACACAAATGGTAGCCATGTGAATTAATGGATACATTAATTAGCTTTATTACTCTGATTATTTAACAACATACATATTTCAAGACATCATCAGTGTAATCGTTAAATGCACACAATTTTATATGTCAAACAAACAAATTCAGAATTACACAGTAACTCTTTTAAGAAATTGACTTAAATTACCAATTCTTGATCCACACTTACACATTTGTTTTTATTTCATTGTTTTTTTTTTTTTCAATTCTGGGAATTGAACCCAGGACCTTATACATGCTAGACAAGCACTCTAATACTTAACTATATCCCAAGCCTACACTTGCACATTTTTATTGATTTTAAAATTTGAATATCTAAAGCCAACTTTCAAAGGGTAAAATAAATTCTTAATGTTGACTTAAGTTAATATTGTAATTTACTTAAAGGTAAAAATAGAACATTAGGCACACTGTTTTATGATCATAACACCTACAAATTGGAGGAAATCAATAAACATAAAACTAAAAGTTTAATTTAATTTAATAAGCTAGATGATATTGTTTTGCTGAAACGGAATCATCTATTGAAGGTTGCATTTGATTTTGACTGTTATGGGGTTGGTTTCTTGGATTTTGTCATACCCAATTAATAGTGCCATGTCATAATTTAACTGTTTAATCAATTTAATTTACTATGTACAAATATAAAGCAAATTAGTCAAGATCATCACTTAATAGGAGGCTGAACTAGAATAAAAATACTTAAGTACTGGTTTAAATATTTGAAATTTAATTTCAACTCAGTGTGGGTATATAGTGCTTTGCAAATATATTTATCTTCTATAGAGAAATAAGGTTACAAAAATAAGTTTATTTCCAAGATACTATTTGTTCTAACTCTTCTCCCGAATATATAGAGCCTATGAGTGTTTCTTAGGGTTGGGGTCAGGAATCTGCAATTGTATGGGAGAGGCTTGAGTATGGCCATTAAATTTCAGAACATGTAGTTAAGGTATCTCTGAAAATCCAGGTTATGTCCAGGATGCATTGGACATTGTAGTTGTTTCCTTAACATCCATTTCCTTTTCTTGATGGCTACCTGATTTTAGTTTCAGTATCTACTCATTTCCAACTTTAGCCATGTGTTTGTGAAAACTTGACTACATCTCCATCTCTAGGGAAGAAGCATATACAGCAGCATAATCCTATCACCTGGACAAGTTTTTGGTGCAGAGCTGTCATATGAGCTCACACACAAATTAGGCCAAAGATACTTGAAAAGATATTATTTGGTAGCTCTTTAGCTTTCTCATTTTCTGGGCTGTTTTGTTCAGATTAAGCAGCCTGAAAGTGCTACGATGAGTGAATTTGGCTTCAGGATAAAGCTGATATTATGCAAGGCAGGGCCAAAAAAAAAAAAAAAAAAAAAAAAACTTAATTCTTGGGGCAAACCTTAAACCACTGAGTCAAGTAATTCCTACGGCTGACCTATTACCAGTCTTCTAGCACATAAGCCCCAAACTCTCAATTTTATGAAAGCTAATTGAGTTGCTTTTTTTAAATTTTTTTTGGTACTTGCAATACAACATAGCACCGCAAAAATGGGAGAAGGATGTAGCAATCTACTCCCAAAGCAATCCCGAAACAATCAGCCATTGAAAACCCAAAGAGGGTCGCTATGAGTTGGACACAACCCATGACACGTAACAACAACAACCACCTGATAGAAGATGTTAGGCCAATAGGATAGGTCAGTTGGTACTTCAGTTTGAAAGAGCAGATTTTAGAAGTGGAGACCAGGATTGTAGCCTAGGACAAGAACTGGAGAGATTAAGAGAGTGTCAAGAGAGTTTGGAATGTTGGATAGAAGAAAGTAAAGCTGGGAGAAATCTTAGTTGAGGGGCTGTTTCTGAAGGTGAAAGGAATAAACTAAAGATACACATGTTGAATGCATTTCACATAGACTTGGCTGGCGAGATTGAGGTCAAGAAAATTACCATAGTATCATCACATTTAGCTTTAAAACCAGATTTTTTTTTCTCCAGATGAATGTAGATCACCAAATAGAGAGGTAGAGCTGTTATTACAAATTATTAAGAATTATTCCACATTATATGCATATATAAAGACATCACTTTGTACCCCATAAAATATAATAGAGATTTGTCAATTAAAAGTAATATCAGTAAAAATATATTAAGACTTCCATTTCCACAAGAATTAACTGCTATGGGAATTTCCTTTACATTATAAATAACTAGACAACCCAGCAACTATTTTCAGAGATTGGGCAAAAAATAGTACAGGACTATGATCTATAACAGAAGGGAAATATATGAAGGGAGGCTTTGTGAGGAAGAAGGCAGAGTGTTAGAGAAAAGTCTGGCAGTTGGGGGAGGGGAGAGGAGAGAGAGAAGGAGAGAGAAGGAGAACTCCAGAGATCGGCAGAAGGGTTCCCTCAAGTTTTTGATGAGTACCCATAGGGGTATGCATAAGAAGAAACTCACTGAACACAGAGGTAGGGAAAAGAAGAATCACAAAGCAATGGGCCAAATAATTACCAAACTTTCCAAAGTCTGGGAATGGTTCTTACCAGTCTGAGTGAGAGAACTAATATACCTAGCATTGGAGAGAGTCCTCAGAACTATTATGCCTTAGCATTGAGAGTAAAGTGTTGTTGTTGTTGTTAGGTGCCGCTGAGTGCGACTCATAGCAACCCTGTGTACAGCAGATTCAAACACTCCCCGATTCTGTGCCAGGCACACGATCTTGTTTATGTTATTGTTGCAGACACTGTGTCAATCCATCTGGTGGAGGGTTTTCCTTTTTTTCATTGACCTGCCACTCTCCCAAACATGATGTCTTTCTCCAGGCATTGATCTCTCCTGACTACATGTCCAAAATATGTAAGATGCAGTCTGGCCATTCTTGCTTCCAAGGAGCACTCTGGTTGCACTTCTAGGACAGATCTGTTGGTTCTTTTGGCAGTCCATGGTGTATTCATTAGTCATCTCCAGCACCATAATTCAAAAGCATCAGTTCTTTTCCTGTCTCCGTTGTTCAGTGTCCAGCTTTCACAACCATATGATGCAACTGAAAATACCATAGCATGAGTCAGGCTGAATGTGACATCTTTACTTTTCAATACTCTAAAGAGATCTTTTGCCACAACTTTTCCCAAAGCGATGCATCTTTTGATTTCTTGACTGCTGCTTCCATGGGTGTTGATTATAGAGCCAAGCAAAGCAAAATCATGGACAACTGTAATCTTTTCTCCATTTATTGTGAAATTGCATACTGACCCAGTTGTAAGGATTTTTGTTTTGTTGATATTCAGTCACAATCCATACTGAATGCTATGATCTTTGATCTTCATCAGTAAATGTTTTAAATCCTCTTCACTTTCAGCAAGCAGAGTTGTATCATCTGCATAATGCACATTGTTGATGAGTCTTCCTCTAATCCTGATGCTGTATTCTTCCTCATAAAGTCCAGCTTCTCAGATTATTTGCTCAGCATATAAATTGAAGATATACGGTGAAAGTATGCAGCCCTGATGCACACCTTTCTCAACTTTAAGCCAGACAGTGTTTCCTTGTTCTATTTGAACAACTGCCTCCTGGTTCATGTACAGATTCCTCATGAGTACAATTAGGTGCTCTGGTCTTCCCATTTTTTGAACTGTTATCCATAATTTGTTATGATCCACACAGTCAAATGCCTTTGCATAGTCAATAAAACATAGGTAGATATCTTTCTGATATTTTTTGCTTTTAGCTAATATCCACTTGACTTCAGCAATGATGTCCCTGGTTCCCCACCCTCTTTTGAAACCAGCTTGATTTTCCAGCAGTTCCCGGTCTATATACCGCTGCAGTCGCTTTTGAATGATCTTTAGTAAAATTTTGCTAGTATGTAATATTAATTATATTGTCCTATAGTTTGCACATTCAGTTGGATCCCCTTTTTGGGGAATAGGCACAAATATGGATCTCTTCCAGTCAGTTGGCCAGGTAGCTATTTTCGAAATCTGTAGGCATAAACATATTAACACCTCCAGTGCTGCAGCTGTTTGTTGAAACATCTCTATTGGTAGTTCATCAATTCCTGGAGCTTTGTGTTTCACCTCTTCTTTCAAGGCAGCTTCCACTTCATCCTTCAATACCATTGGTTCCTCTTTATATGCAGCCTCTTCAAATGGTTGGTCATCTACCAATTTTTTTTTTTTTTTTTGTATAATAACTCTGTGTATTCCTTCTGTCTTCTTTTGATGTTTCCTGCATCGTTTAATCTTTTCCCTGTAGAGTCTTTCACTTTTGCCGTCTGTCTTAGTCTGGAATCTCAGCTGAAGCCTGTCCACCATGGGTAGCCCTGCTGGTATCTGAGATACTGGTGGCATAGCTTTCAGCCTCATGGCAACACTCAAGTCCCCACAGTGTGGCAAACTGACAGATGTGTAGGGGAAGAGTAAATTAGTTCTAGAATAAAAGATTCTTTAAAGCATCCATAATAAAGTACAAAAATAAACTTCAAAAGGATCATCCTCAGGTTACTTAATTTTGAATAAAATCCAACACTCTTTAAGGGTAAACAACAAAATCCAGTGTCTGACATCTAATGAAAATTTATCAAGTATTGAAAAAAAGCAGATAAAAGGACCCTTAAAGAAGAAGAAATCAATTGATAGAGACATATCCAGAAGTGATGAAATTAGTAGATAAGAATCAGCAACAGCTATTATAAATCTTACAAATGTGCTCAGGGATATTAAGGAAAACATGAATATGATGAAGAGAAATTAAACATATGAGAAGACTCAAATGAAAAAAATTTGAAAGACCCAAATGAAATTTCTAGACTTGAAAAGTATTATGACCAAAAGAAAAAAAATATGTTGAATAGGCTTCTGCTTAAGAAGTAGAGAGCTAAAGAGAACATGGTTCCCATCTTGTCTAACTGTGAGCAGGAAACTGGACAATGAGAAAATCATAATTTCCTCAAGCTATTCAAAGAATGGGGGCTGGGATTTAGCTCAGTTGGTAGAGCGCTGCACTGCAGTCTCTGAGGTCCCCGAGTTCAATTCCCAGCACCGCAAAAATGGGAGAAGGGCCTGGCAATCCACTCCCAAGGCAATCCCAAAACAGTCAGCCATTGAAAACCCTATGAGGGTCGCTACCGACTCCACGGCACCTAACAACAACAACAACAATTCAAAGAATGGACGTCATAAAGCAAGTAGGGGAAGTGAACTCGAGTGAAAAGCCCTTCTGAGGAGTGGTGTGTCACTAAGCTGTTTTACTT
>VMDO01012470.1:0-50000 GCA_007922755.1 Pedetes capensis | reverse complement strand
TTTATGTGTCTAAGTAAAACATGATTTTTATATTATAATCTCTGATACTCCATCAATTTAAGTATATTGATTATATTGATAGTAGAAATAAAAATGTGCTGATACCTTTCTGGGAGGCAGGTTGTTTTACTCATCAGGTATTTTCTAAGGGAGAGGGACACCATAGCGATCAAATACTGTTGCTCTGGGAAAGAAAAAAAATAACAAAACAAACCAAAGATACAGATAAATAAAAAACAAAACACAAAACGTAACAATAATTTAATAATAATATTCAAATTTTGCTGATTACTGGAATTTTCCATGCCTGGATTTATTTTTATTTGCAATATCAAATGTACAGTTGTCCTTGATATATATTTATATTTTAAGTACTTTTGCATGCAGTTGACCAGGTCTTTGTTCATTAGAGGGAGCATATATTTATGCCCTAACTATAGGGTAAATTAACTCTGTTGAATTATTTCTGAAGTTGTTTGCATCCAATGAAAAACAAAAAAAACATGATTTAATTATGCATATTTAAAACTGTTCTGTTTCTTGCTACCTATTTTTTCAGATTATTCTTTCACAGCTTTACATTTAGCTACACCAAAACAAAAGATAATCAATCACCTATGTATGAATACATTATTTTTAGTATAACTGAAATCGGATGTTTGTTTAAATCATACTCAGTAATAGATTTGGGTTGACTTTGGCTCTTTTTATTTTTCCTTTAAAGCCAACCACTGATCTGCAAAATCCATATTTGAAAATGACAGTTTACATACTTGTTATTATTTCAAAACATCCAGAAACTTTTGCTTATCAAACAGTTAAGGGTATAATGGTGAATTCAAATTACTGATTCAGGGTAATGTTTTGATACCATTTTCTAATAACAGAGTAAAATACACCCACATCATCACCGAAATACACATTTTTCTCTCATTTCATTGTCAGTGTTTCGTGTTATCCAATCCTTTGATTCTATCATCATTCATCTAAAAACACTTTTATAATGCTACCTGGTTCCTTATAAAAAGAATATTTTAGTTCATGAGATTTAACTTTAAATATATTTATTAAAATATAAAATATTAACAGAATGGCTGTAGGGAGTGCAAATTAATTTTGTTATAGTTCATGTCATATTCCTTTACATTTAATCATGATAAATTTTAAAATTATAATTTAAATTGTATTTACTGTTAAAAGCAAGGTATGAATACAGAAAGAACAATTCAGAATTAAAATTATGATATGGAGAATAGAGAACTAAAGTGAATCATAACGCAAAGCATTTTTTACTTGTTCATTGATATTATATGACGAAAATTATTTTATTTGGAGTAAATAAAAGCCCTGAAAATGCAAATTTTCCAGGTGAAGATTATAGAAATATAGAGGAGCAATAAATGTATTATTTTCTGTTGATTCAGATAAAATTCTTGTTATGAAAGTATGCAGGGCAAATTTGGGCGAGACACTAGCTCAATGTGTTAACAGTGAACTTTTTCACTTCTAGATACCACTTGAAATCCTTGTTGAACATTTTTGACTGCAAAAAATGTTTACTAAATTTTTTTTTGTGATCATCACCACCTGTCCTTTTCATGAAAACTTTAAGCTATCACCTTAAAAAACATTTAAATATACAGTTTTTCAAATAACTGCATTAATATTTCCATGTTGAACATGGAATACATTGAACAAATAATTTAAAGCCTTGCTTATGACTGTGAAAGCACATGTTGTCCACATGGGCTTTTATTTCAGCATTTTCTTTCGTGCTTCTCTTGTGAATTCTGGAAGTGGGAACTGGAAAGGTTGTTCTACTTCTGAATTAGTTCCACCAGCCTTTGGAGACCAGCATCAGCGCTGCTCTAACAAGTCACCATTTTGAAGATGGGCCAGATGTGTGGCAGCATTACAGTGGGCAGAGAAGCCTCAAAATAACCAGCTACAATCTGTCTATGACTCACCAGCGTGTGTGTGTGTGTGTGCGCGCGCCTGTGTGTGTTCCTAAGCGATGTTTTCGGCCAAATGGTGCTTAAAAATACTGACAATATTTTACCTCAGTTTGAATCTTGTGACTATCAACTGTGGATTTTCAAGAAAGATGCAAAAAGGCAAATGACTCAAAGCATATGTAATTAATTCTGGTCCTGTAGTCCACAAGGAACACAAGTTGGGAATCTTGCTGTGTTAACCCTGGGAAATAGTCTTAACAAACAAACAAACATATGAGTGTGTGTGTGTGTGTGTGTGTACATACATATATATACATAAATATATACATATATACGTATACATACATAAATATATACATATATACATATACATACATATATATATACATATATACATACATATATATACATATATATACATATATATATATATATATATATATATACACATATATATATATATGGCTGGGATTTAGCTCAGTTGGTAGAGTGCTGCACTGTAGTCTCTGAAGTCCGGAGTTCAATTCCCAGCACCGCAAAAATGGGAGAAGGGCCTGGCAATCCACTCCCATGGCAATCCTGAAACAGTCAGCCATTGAAAACCCCATGAGGGTCACTATGAGTCGGATACCGACTCAACGGCACCTAACAACAAAAAGAACAAATATAAATATATATATATACACACACACACACACACACACACACACACATATGTGTATATATGTGTATATATATGTATATATATACATATATATGTGTGTATATATATATATATATATATATATATATATATATATATATGTCTGCCTGCAGCCATAGGAGAAGGACCTGGCAATCCACTCCCAAGGCAATCCCGAAACAGTCAGCCATTGAAAGCCCTGTGAGGGTCGCTATGAGTCGGATACCGACTCTATGGCACCTAACAACAACAACAATAGCCTGCAGCCATAGCCCTGTGGCATCCAATCCCATCAGATCTCGAAAGCTAAGCTGGGTTGGGCCTGGTTGGTACCTGGATGGGAGACCGCCTGGGAACACCAGAAGCTGTAGGCTTGGGAGAAAGACCTGGCAACCCCCTCCCAAAAATCAATCTGCCATTGAAAACCCTATGAACAGCAGAGAAGCACTGACAATAGTGTTTCCCCTGTTGTACAGAGGGTCGCTATGAGTCGGGTACCAACTCAACGGCACCTAACAACATATATATATATATATATATATGTATTATGCCATTATTACAGTCTTTCCTATAATGTGAGCTGTTTTGCATTTTTTGTGTTTATATAAAGGTAATGAAAAAGACATTATCCTCATTTTCCAGTGTAGAGTGCTAAAGAGACAAGGTCATAGACACACATACCTAGTAAGGTGTTTTGGAGATGCGATGATGGATTCCCTTTTGTATTTCTCATGCTTTTACTTTAATGCTGTGATTTTACCATATTAGGAAAGATCCTTATTTTCAGTGTGCTTGACTGACATTTTCACCTCATGTCTTTACTTTCTTAGGAGAAGTTCTTGCCAGAGGCTTGGAATGGGATTCTGGCTTTCACAAAACCAGGGTCACTACTTACCTGTGGGAGATGAAAAGGAAGGGTCATGAGGGAGCTGGCAGAATTTGGGCTTCCAAGCCTTGTTTTAGAAAATAGGAAGAATGAGAAGAGCAGATGTAGATAAAAAATGTGGAGCAAAAGAGAGGGAGTTTTTCTGAGAGATGGTTGTGGTGTTGCAGTGAGAGGCTCCCTCTGCCCTCTATGGGCAGTTTGTAGACCACAGTGTGAGGAAAGGTCAAAGGTATTTTGCTGAGAAAGTCCAATGCCTTTTATTTAGTTTAAAAATTTAAAAAATCTATCATATGCTTCAAAATTCAAAAAGTATAAAGCTCTTTGTCTTCACTGTACCCCCCCCACTACTTAATTCCTCTTTTGAGAAGAAAAAAATGTGGTTAACTTCTTAACTAGCATTAATTAGCCTTCCAGTGATATTTTATGTATTTTCAAGCAAATTTACATGTATAAATATTTTCTTTTGTCTTCTATAAATGATAGCCTAACATACCTACTGTTTAGCATCTTGCTTTTTCAATTAATATATGGAACTCTTCTTTCCTTAATGATACAAAAATAAATTTAAAAAGGCTAGGCATGGTGGTACACATCTGTAATCCAAGCACTCAGGAGGCTAAGGCAGAGGATTGACATATAAATTCAAGGCCAGCCTGGGCTACACAGTACATGGTAACACACTGTCTCAATAAAACAAAATAAAAAATATAACATAAAATGAATAAATCCCTGTTCTGTTTCTATAGTTTCATAGTGTTCCGTTTGAGGATGCATCATAAATCACTTAATCTGTTGTCTGTTGTTGGATGTTTAGGTTGCTTCTGGTCTTTGGTTCTTATTTTAAAAATCTAAGAACCCTCATGCAGTACTGATCAGAATGGAAAATGGTACAGCCACTATGGAAAACATTTTGGTGATTCCTTAAAAAGTTAAACATAGAAGCCGGGCGTGGTGGCTCACGCCTGTAATCCCAGCAGCTCGGGAGGCGGAGGCAGGAGGATTGCAAGTTTGAGACCAGAGGCAGTCTGGGTAACTTAGCGAGACCCTGTCTCAAAAAGTAAAAAAATGGGCTAAGAGTCCAGCACTTGCAGAGCATGCAGGTGCAAGGCCCTGGGTTCAACCCCCAGTACCGGGGGAGAAAAAAAAAAGTTAAACAATGAGTTACTATATCATCCAGGCAATTCCATTTCTAGATATATAACCAAAAGGATTAAAGGTAAGGATTCAAGCAGATACTTTTATACCTGTGTATCAATGTTCACAGCAGCATTATTTACAATAGCCAAAAAAGGAGAAATAGCCTAAATATCCACCAATTGATGAATGGGTCAATAAAATGTGCATATGTATAGGATGAGATATTACTCAACCTTAAAGAGAAAGTAAATTCTGATAACATATTGCAACACTGATGAGTCTTAGAAACATGCTAAGTGTAATAAGCCACACAAAGGACAGACATTGTGTGACTGTACTTATATGAGGTATGTAAGAAAAGTAAATTCATAGAGATAGAAGAGTAGTGGCTGGGTGCCATGGCACACGCCTATAATCCCAGTTACTCAGGAAGCAGGAGGATTGAAAGTTTCAGGCCATAGGCAGCTTGTCCAACATCACAAGACTCTGTCTCAAAATAAATAATAAGAAAGGGACTGGGGTGCTCAGTGGGATAGCACTTGCCTAGCATGTGAGAGGCTTTGGGTTCAACCCCTCAGTGCTGGAAAAAAAAATAGAATGGGGTAACCAGAGGCTGGTGACGGGAGAGAAAATAAGGATTTTTTGTTTCATAGGTACAGAATTTCTTTGAGAAGATAAAAAAAATTTCAGGAAATGGATAGTGATAATGGCTGTGTAACAATATGGGTATACTTTGTTGTTAGGTCCTGTCAATTTGGGTCTGACTCATAGCGACCCCCATAGAGTTTTCAATGGCTGTCTCGGGATTGTTTCCAGAGTGGATTGCCATGTCCTCCCGTTTTTGCAACACTGAGCATCCAGCCCAGCTCCTCAGAGAGTGTGGAGCAGCACTCTACCAACTGAGTTAAAGCCCAACCCCATGAGTGTACTTACTGCCTCTGAACTGTCCACTTAAAAATAGTCAAAATTATAAATTTTATGTTAGGTGTTTTTTGCCACAATTTAAAAGTCACTCAAAAAAATGCAACAGAGAACAACTTCATACATTCATATTTTGCATGTGTAGACTTGATCCTCTTGATAAATTCTTAGGGCTTGCAAATGTATGTGCATCTGTAATTATTTATCTTTCCACCAATTGTGCATGAGATTTCTTGTTTCCTCACAAACAAACACAATGTATTTAATTTAACCTTTCTGTCTCTGACAGTTTATTTGGTGAAAAAGTAATTTCTCTTTTTAATAATAAAAGGAAACTGTGCCAATAAAAAGTTTCCTTGAGGGGTTAGAATCAGGATATGGTTGGTCTTCTGTGTATTAATGGGGAAGATGAAACACATTTAATCTTTTAACTTATGCACTTTGGAAGCTTTATTTGTTTGTTTGTTGGTTGGTTGGTTTGTTTGAGACAAGGTCTTACGAGGTAGCCCCAGGATGGCCTGGACCTCAAGATCATCCCACTTAGATTCCTGAGTGCTGGGATTACAGTCATGCATCACAGTGACCAGATGGAAGCTATATTTGAATTGATGATGTGAATAACTGATGAATGGGTTATTCATTAATTTGAAAATAGCCTCAGCTAGAGATGGGTTAAAAAGTTTGCTTAGGTAGCTTATATGGTACTGTTTCAATTTGTATACTTTGCGATTTGAAGGAATTTCAGTTTACTTCCCTGTTATTAATTTATCAAAAAATTTCATAGTAATTAACCCATAGTGCCTGTTGTAAGGATTTTATAGAGTGATGGGGGAAGATACCTGAGTAAGTAGGCAATTGCAGTGTAGCATAACATGGGGATAATTTTGGATTAACATAGAATTACAGAGTGGGTGGAAGACAGTTGTGGATGGCAAGGGGCAAAGAAGGTTTATGACAGGGCTGTGTCTGAACTGAGTTCTTCACAACAAATAGGAGTTAGGCAGATGGAGTGGGAAAGGGGAGGGAAAGGTCTGTAATTCAAGAAATATTGAAGAGGGAAGGATGCAATCATTGCAAGATGATGAGACAAAAGAAGGTGTGGGAACTTCAGAGCATTCCAGGGACTTTAGGTAAATTGAAGCTCAAAATTGGAGAGTTCCTCCTGTGAACACAAATTTTCTATTATTTCTGCAAAGCCCAGAACTTGGACATATCTGAGATAATTTCTCTTGCCTATGGAGTTTCTCCTGAACCATAACTTGACAATAGGGTTCCTCTTTCACCTTCGATAAAAACAATCTCAATAAGGTTAAGACTAAAAAAAAAATTTTTTTTTTTTTTTGGTGGTACTCGGGGTTAAACTCAAGGCCTTGTGCTTACATGCTTTGCAAGTGCTGGATCACTGAGATGTACCTCCAGCCCCCCCCCCTTTTTTTTTTACTTATTGAGACAGAGTCTCGCTAAATTACACAGACTGCCCTCTGGTCTCGAACTAGCTATCCTCCTGCCTCCACCTCTTGAGCTGCTGGGATTACAGGCGTGCACCCCTACACTCAGCTCAAGTCTAATTTTTAATAGTTTGAAATTCTTTTAATGTCAGCGATAGCATAACACACTTTCCTCCCATTTTACTCCTTTCTCCCCATTCTTTTGATGCCTTTTTTCCCTCCTTAACTTACTCCTTTTTCAAACCCTCCTGAAATCACCTCTGCATTACCAAGCCTTTCTCTGACACTTTCCTCGCTCTGCCTCCTTCCCACTTGGTTATAAATCTTGTGCTTTTTCTTTTAAAATTTATTGAGATTTGACTTTGTCCTGGATATTGGATAAAATATGCTGAAGTTACAAGGATGAATGAGACCAGCCCCTGCCCTCAGTTTAATATTCCCTGAGTGTTTTAATGTACCTTTATTATAACGATTTTCATGGGCTGCACTTAAATTATACGGCCTACTTAGTCTGAGGTGTTTTGATTCATGTGTATAGCCTTCAGGCATTGCATAGCGACTATGACACACAATGTATATTGTTGAATTATTTCAGTAAGAGGGAGGGAGGGAGGGAGACAGATATTCACAGACTGTTAAAACATTTTTTTGTGCATTTACTCTGTGCCTTGTACTTGAGTAAGTGCTTTACACCTAGTATCTCAGTTAACTTTTCTCAAAACCCTACAGAGTAAGAATGATAACTTTCTGTATTTCACATGCAGGAAACCAGGAGGCAGAACACTAAAATAAACTTGCCCAGAGCTGCACTGCTAAGGAGTGGCAGAGTGAGGATTTGGCCTAGATTCTAATTTCAGGACCCTTGCTTTTGGCTGTCATGGCAGGACTGATTTGATTCTCTTACTTCAGTCCAGTACACATGTCACAATCTGTAGCACAACTTCAGTCCACATGTAATTCTTTAGCTGTCTCAATGTTTGCAGAGTTCAGAGACCTGTGCTTATATGTTTTACTAAATGTGAACCCACAGCTAGTTTGTAGCATTCAGCGTGAGAGGTGCAGGTAACAGGTAACATCTGTATTTATCTAGCTTAGTTGGCATTGTGGCTCACGCCTGTAATCTCAGCAACACAGGAGGCAGAGGCAGGAGGATTGCAGGTTAGAGGCTAGAGGCAGCCTGTATAACTTAGCGAGACTCTGTATGAAGATTTAAAAAAATAAAACAATAGGCTGGAGTGCATCCCAGTGGTAGAGTACTTGCAAAGCATGTGCTGGGCCCTAGGTTCAACCCTCAAGTACTACAAAAAAAAAAAAAAATTAAAAAATATTTTTATCTAACTTGATATGAAACTGTAGACAGATATTTGCATTTGTGTGAGCCTTTACATGCCATGTGATGATATTAATGAAATTGATTTGTGCTGCTTCCCAGATGGATTCCTAAGGCTGCTTGCAAACTATGGCATAGAACCAAAGGTGATGTGAGACAATTGATCTTCAGGGCATGGCCTTAGCAAGCCTTGATATGCTTTAGACCAGGGCTACATGAACTTGCCCCCTGAAGCACCCCTACAACAGTGGACTGTGAACATAAATGCCTCCAATCTGTCAATGAAGTGTGAAATGATCAAAGCGTGCCATTCCTTTTAAGTCTTCAGGTTTTAGCTTTAAATAAAACGTCTAGTAATAAGCAGTATCTACAGCTATACCACCCTGGTTTCTGATCTTGTCTGATCTTGGAAGCTAAGCAAGTTCAGCCTGGGTAGTTCTTAGATGGGAGACCGCCTGGGAATATCAGGTGTTGTAGACTTGGGAGAAGGACCTGGCAATCCACTCCCGAAACAGTCAGCCATTGAAAACCCTATGAATAACACAGAAGCACTGACATAGTGACTGGCATGGTACAGCGTTGGAAAGTGATTTATTCTATTGTACATAGGGTTGCTATGAGTTGGACCAGACTCAATGGCACCAAACAACAAATAATTATAAGCAATAATAATTCAATGATAATCAAGTAATCTATGCAGGCTTTAAAAAAATGAAGTTTTGCGTTATTTACTATCAAATAGATTGGACCTTGCAGAGGTATGACATTATTTCCTGCAATGCAGACGACTTGCTGACACACCATCTCATCCTACTTCACTGAGGCCTCCTGATAAGTAAAACTGATGTGGTTTAGAACATTTGAGGTGTGATCTTGTCACTTAAACAGATACTTTCACACTGTCAGGGAAGAGAGGGTCCACCAGGCAATGTGTGCCAATTCAGATTCTAGCGCTGACAGTCCTTAATGGACATTTGAAATTCCTGTGCATCCAGACAGATGTGAGCTCTGCTACAGGCAGTGTGCTGTTCCTGTGGTCACCAACAGTACCTTGTGCCCTTAGAATTCTTAAGTTAATGCAAATCGAATCTCAGTCTGTAGTGTTCTTTGTAAGACTAATTTTTTTGTGACTTCCTCTGTTGTGTTGTTTCACATCTGTAGGTCTTCTTTGTCAAACTGAATGCAAAAATTCTCAGCCACTCACACCACATATTTCCTGAATTTATAACTTGATTATTTGAGGACTTCAGCCTCTTGGTGGTTTCTCTAGCTGTTCCTTCTTCTCTCCTCATCTTCACCTTTTCTTCTACTCCTTCCTTCTTAAGCACAAACAGTCTTCTCTGTTTCATGCCTTGTAATTTCCGCCTCTCTCATGAATCCTTAGCTTCAAGTGACTTTCCTGCCCTGCAGCACTCACCTACCCCAAGTTAGCAGACTAAAGCATTTTCCCAACAAAGGCAATTCTCTCACTAAGAATTCTCATGGCAGCTGCTAGGGGAATAAAATGTTCTTCATCTAACCCCCCTAATAATAAAGCAACAAAGGTTGAGAGTGATTTATTTTCTTTTAAAAAATAAATTAGACCGGACTCAAGGTTATCTTGGTAATAATAGCCCTGTCTCTCTCCCTTGCATTCCAATACGCTGGCTTGAATGGAGTGAAAGACATGAAGTAACAGCTCTCTCCAAGGGAATTGAGTAAGGGGGAGCTATCTGTGTGTTGCAGGGGACAAAAGAGCTCCTCTACTCTGCCTGATTCCTGACAAGTAGTTATCTAATATCTGCTTCCACATTCCCAAAGTTGAATTTACAACCTCCTAGCAAGCACATTGTGCTTTGGGCAATACTGACAATTTAGAAAATTATTCTTTGTATTGAGCTGGTATCAGCTTTCTGGAGCTTCCATCTTTGTATTCTAACTCTGTTTGTATGAATTCAGACCTTATTAATGTTACTTGAGTTACATTAGCCCAGCATTGTATAGTATCCATCCTAAAACATACATCTGATAAGCCACTGTTTTGTTCAAAATGTCTTGGTGGCTCCCCATTACCCAGAGAATAAAATTTTACATCCTTAGCAGAATAATGGCTGTGATAAATTCATTCAAGCCTTTCTTTCCATCTTAACCTCCATACCTATGTCTCCTGCTCTCTGATTTTTCTCTGTTCCACAAATATGTATGTCACTTTGTTTTTAATTTTGCTTTCCTACCACTGTAAATATGAGAGAAGGATGTGGCAATCCACTCCCTAAGGCAATCCCGAAACAATCAGCCATTGAAAACCCTATGAGGGTCCCTATGAGATCTGGCTTGAGGGCACCTAACAACAACTACTGTAAATAGTTTTCTAACCTACCCATTTTCACTGATCAACAGCTTATTTATTTTTCTGTGGTGCCTTCACCTTGAAGCTTTCTTTGATTTCTCTGGTCAAATGATTTGCTGCTGTCTCTGGGATTCTTACTATTTTAGATCTGTGCTAGCCAATATAATAGCCACTAACCACATGTGGCTGGGATTTAGCTCAGTGGGTAGAACACTGCGCTGTAGTCTCTGAGGTCCAGAGTTCAATTCCCAGCACCACAAAAATGGGAGAAGGACGTGGCAACCCACTCCCAAGGCAATCCTGAAACAATCTGCCGTTGAAAACGGCAGGGTTGCTATGAGTCGGACATGACTCAATGGCGATGGCACCTAACAACAACAACAAGCCACATGTAACTGTTGAGCACTTGAAATGTGAGTAGTCCAAATTAAGATGTTCTGTAAGTGTAAATTAATGCTGGATTTCAAAGATGTACTATTAAAAAGCCGCAGAATATAGATATCTCTCTAGTAGTTTTAAACATTGATTGTATGGCAAAATGACAATATTTTAGTTATATTGACTTTATATAACACTAACACTTTTTTTTTTTTTGTAGTGCTTGGGTCTTGACCCAGGGCCTCACACATATTTTCAAGTGCTCTACCACTGACCTATACTCCAAGCCCCTTAATTTTTTATTTTGAGACAGTCTCGCTAAGTTACACCAGTTGCTGCTGGCCTTGAATTTGTGATCCTTGGGACTCTTCCTTAGTTGCTAGGATTCCAGGTGTGTACCACCACACCTGGCTATGACATTGTTATTGTTGTTAGGTGCCGTCGAGTTGGGTCTGACTCATAGGGACCCTATGTACACCAGAATGAAATACTCTCTGACACTGTGCCATGCCCAGCACTATGTCTGTGCTTCTCTGCTATTCATAGGATTTTTCAGTTGCTAATTGGTTTTTCGGTGTGGGATGCCGTGTTCTTCTCCCAAGTCTAGTGCACCTGGTGTTCCCAGGTGGTCTCTCATCCAAATACTAACCAGGCCCAGACCTGCTTAGCTTCTGAGATCTGACGGAATTAGATGCCACCGTGGTATGGTAGCAGGCTCAGGTATAATACATATTAAATTAATTTCACATTAGAAACCTTGTTCAGTATGAAAATTTTAAATTATATATGTGGCTCACATTTTTGGCTTATAATTCTATTGGACAGTTATGCTTTAAATTGTGAATTGGTATTCAGTGCTAAGCACCTTGAATTATCACTCTTTGTATGCATTGCAGTTCCTACTGCTAGAGCTTAAGTTTCTTGTGGTTAGGGACTTGTAGCCTGCCATTTGTACTACTACTACAAAATTCAGTGGATGTACAGTTACATGCTAATGAAATAAATTAGCGTTTTATCAGAAGAGGTCAGAAATTCAGATGTCTAAGAAACCAGGCAGGTAACATAATTGTATGAAATAAGTTGGGTTTAACAGAAATCAATGTCAAGAATATGATAAGAGTTGGGCATTGAGTTGGCAGGGACTATAGTCTACTACTGTTGTTTCAGGAAAAACCTAGTGTAAGAGAAGTAGCCATCAAAGATAGAAGGTGCTGATAGATCAAAGAAAGAGGTGGATAAATCCAGGATTTACACACTGAAGTATATTTGGGAACCAGTAAAAAGGAGGATCCCTTCACCCTCAGGCATGAGGAAGTACTTACCTATACTAAGCTAAACAAAGGTGAACTATGGCCAACTGGGATATATCTGGGATTTCTGAAAAACTATTAATATGTCAAATGTCAGTTAAGAAATAGTTTGGGCATGGCATGGAAAAACTTGGCTGACTATCTTAAAAACCTTGTTTATCCTATAATGTATGGAATTCATGTCAGGATCACCTGATGGACCAGATGGCAGTTACTACCGCGGTGGCTATAGTTTAGGTCAAGTTGGATCTCTACAACTGTGTAAATAGGCATCAGCTGAATTATTCTTACAGAGGAATGCAGGTCCAGCATTGCCAAATTATCTAATTTTTCTGGAGATTTCTAGACTTTTATGTGAATTTAACTGATTTTGATATGTCTTGATTCTTTTTTTTTTCTCTTATTAGTAATGTTTTTTAGTTGTTGTTAGGTGCTGTCAAGCTGGTGTCCGACTCATAGTGACCCTACGTACAACGGGCAAAACAGTATTGTCAGTGCTTCTCTGCTATTCATAGGGTTTTCAATGGCTGACTGTTTCTGGGGGAGCAGATTGCTGAGTCCTTTCCCCAAGCCTACAGCACCTGGTGTTCTCAGGCGGTCTCCCATACAAGTATGAACCATGCGCGACCCTGCTTAGCTTCCGAGATCTTCTGAGATGGGATTGGATGCCATGGTGGTCCAGCTGCATGTTTTTTAGTTAGTATGCAAAATAATGGGTTTCATTATGAACTTTTCCAATATCATATCATCATACATTGCTCATATTCCATCATTATCCTCTCATTATTCTTTCCCTTCTTGCATGTGCAGTATCTCTGTAGATGCTGATTCAGAATCCTTCTGGTACATACTCAGGAGTGGTAAAGCTAGATCATATGGTAGTTCTGTCTTTAGTGTTTTTGAGGAATTTCCATACTGATCTCCATAGTAACTGCACTAACTTACATTCCCACCAACAGTGTGTATAAAAGGTTGCTTTTCCCCTGCATCCTTGCCAACATTTGCCGTTTGTTTTCTTTTTTATTGTCATTATGACTGGGTAAGATGGATTTTCACTGTAGTTTTGATGTGCATTTCTCCAAAGGCTAAGGATTTTGAAGAGTCAAGGATTTCTGTGTTGTATACACTTGTTGTTAGGTGCCGTTGAGTCCAGTCCGACTCACAGCGACCCTAAATACAGCAGATTGAAACACTTCCTGAGTCTGTGCCAGGCAAACGATCTTATTCCTGTTTAAGCCCATTGTTGCAGACACTGTGTCAATCCATCTGGTGGAGGGATTTCCTCTTTGGTGTTGACCTACCACTCTCCCAAACATGATGTCCTTCTCTAGGGATTGATCTCTCGTGACTACATGTCCGAAATATGTAAGATGCAGTTTGGCCATTCTTGCTTCCAAGGAGCACTGTGGTTGCACTTCTTCTAGGACAGATTTGTTGGTTCTTTTGGCAGTCCATGGTATATTCAATAGATGTCTCCAGCACCACAATTCAAAAGCATCAGTTCTTTTTCTGTCTCCCTTGTTCAATGTCCAGCTTTCACTACCATGTGATGTGACTGAAAATACCATGGCATGAGTCAGACGCACCATCGTCTTCAATGCGACATCTTTGCTTTTCAATACTCTCAAGAGATCTTTTGCCACAGCTTTTCCTAGAGCAATGCGTCTTTTGATTCCTTGACTGCTGTTTCCGTGGGTGTTGATTATAGAGCCAAGCAAAGTAAAATCTGGGACAACCTCAATCTTTTCTCCATTTATGTGAAGTTGCGTACTGACCCAGTCGTAAGGATTTTTGTTTTGTTGATGTTTAGTCGGAACCCATATTGAAGGCTATGATCTTTGATCTTCATCAGTAAATATTTTAAATCCTCTTCACTTTCAGCAAGCACAGTTGTGTCATCTGGATAACACAAGTTATTAATGAGTCTTCCTCCAATCCTGATGCTGCGTTCTTCCTCATAAAGTCCAGCTTCTTGGATTATTTGTTCAGCATATAAATTGAAGAGATATGGTGAAAGTATACAGCCCTGATGCACACCTTTCTCAACTCTAAACCACGCAGTGTTTCCTTCTTCTATTCGAACAACTGCCTCCTTTTTCATGTACAGATTTCTCATGAGCACAATTAGGTGTTCTGGTACTCCCATTTTCTGAAGTGTTATCCATAATTTATTATGATCCACACAATCAAATGCCTTTGCATAGTCAATAAAACATAGATAGACATCTTCTGATATTCTCTGCTTTCAGCTAATATCCACCTGACATTAGCAATGATGTCCCTGGTTCCCTGCCGTCTTCTGTATCTAGCTTGATTTTCCAGTAATTCCCTCTCTATATACTGCTGCAGTCACTTCTGAATGATCTTTAGTAGAATTTTGTTTGTGTGCGGTATTAATGATATTGTCTGATAGTTTGCACATTCAGTTGGATCCCCTTTTTTGGGAATAGGCACAAATATGAATCTCTTCCAGCCAGTTGGCCAAGTAGCTATTTTCCAAACCTGTTGGCACAAACATGTTAACACTTCCAGTGCTGCATCTGTTTGTTGAAACATCTCTATTGGTATCCCATCAATTCGTGGAGCCTTGTGTTTCGCTAGTTCTTTCAAGGCAGCTTCCACTTCGTCCTTCAACACCATTGGTTCCTCTTCATATGCAACCTCTTGGAATGATTGGTCATCTACCAATTCTTTCTTGTATAATGACCCTGTGTATTCTTCCCATCTTCTTTTGATGTTTCCTGCATCATTTAATATTTTCCCTGTAGAATCATTCACTACTGCCACTCGAAGCTTGAATTTTTTCTTCACTTCCTTAAGCTTGAGAAACACAGAGCATGTTCTTCCCTTTTGGTTTTCTGCCTCCAGCTCCTTGCACATATCATTATAATATTTGTTTTTGTCTTCTCGAGCTGCCTTCTGAAATCTTCTGTTTAGTTCCTTAACTTCATCATGTCTTCCTTTTACTTTAGCTGCTTGACATTCAAGGGCAAGTTCTACTGTCTCTTTTGACATATAGTTTGGACTTTTCTTTTTTTCTTGTCTTTTTAAGAAGTTTTTGCTTCCTTCTTGAATGATATCTTTTATGTCATGCCACAACTCTTCTGGCCTCCTATCATTTGTGTCTAATGCATTAAACCTATTTTTGAGGTGGTCTCTGAACTCAGGTGGGATATACTCAAGGTCATCCCGTGGCTCTCGTATACTTGTTCTAATTTTCTTCAGTTTCAGTTTGAACTTGCATATGAGAAGTGGATGGCCTGATCCACAGTCAGCAACTGGTCTTGTTTTGGAATTTTGTATAGAGCTTTTCCTTCGTCTCTTTCCATATATGTAGTCAGTTTGATTCCTGTACGTTCCATCTGGTGAAGTCCAGGTGTATAGTCTCCATTTATGTTGTTGAAAAAATGTGTTTGTAATGAAAAGGTCATTGGTCTGACAAAATTCTGTCATGCAATCTCCAGCTTCGTTTCTGTCACCAAGACCATATTTTCCAACTACTAAGCCTTCTTCTTTGTTTCCAACCTTTGCATTCCAGTCACCAGTGATTATCAGTATGTCTTGATTGCATGTTTGATCTATTTCAGATTGCAGAAGCTGATAGAAATCTTCCCTTTCTTCATTTGTGGCCTTAGTGGTGGGTGCATAAATTTGAATAATAGTCATATTAACTGGCCTTCCTTGTAGGTGTATGGATGTTATTCTATCACTGATAACATTGTATTTCATGACAGAACTTGAAATGTCGTTTTTGATAATGAATGCAACCCCATTTCTCTTTAGCTTATCATTCCCAGCATAGTAGACCATATGATTGTCTGACTCAAAATGGCCTATGCCGGTCCATTTTAGCTCACTGATGCCTAGAATGTCAATGTTTATGTGCTCCATTTCTCTTTTAATAATTTCTAATTTTCCTAGATTCATACTACGTACATTCCATGTTCCAATTATTAATGGATGTTTACAGTTGTTTCTCCTCATTTTGAGTCATGCCACATCAGCAAATGGAAGTCCCTGGGGCTTTACTCCATTTCCATCATCACAGTGGACTCTACTTTGATGAGGCAACTCTTCCCCAATAGTCTTTTGAGTGCCTTCTAACCTGGGGGGCTCATTTTCTGGCACTATATCTGACAGTGTTTCTTTGCTATGCATCGGGTTCTTAATGGCTAGTTGTTTCGGGAGTGGTTCGCCAGGTCCTACTCCCTAGTCTATCTTAGTTTGGAAGCTCAGCTGAAAACCTGTCCACCATGGGTAACCTTTCTCATATCTGAGCAACACACACAAGCCCCCACAGTGCGGCAAACTGACAAATGTGTGGGGGCGTATATTCTCGTATGCATTTATTTAAATACTTGTTAGGTTAGGTGCCCTCAAGTCGGTATCCGACTCATAGTGACCCTCATAGGGTTTTCAATGGCTGACTGTTTCGGGATTGCCTTGGGAGTGGATTGCCAGGCCCTTCTCCCGTTTTTGCGGTGCTGGGAATTGAACCCCTATTTAAATACTATCTGAATCAAATATTAAACTTGAGATTAGACTTACCCAGCCTCTGAGTAGGCCTCTGAAAAACTTTCCCTTTCCGCAAACTTGCTTACATTTCCTGAATAGAAATTAAGTCTAATGTTGTTAGGTGTTGTCAAGTTGTGTCCAACTCATAGCGACCATCATAGGGTTTTCAATGGCTGTTTGGGGATTGCCTTGGGAGTGGGTTGCCATGTGCTTCTCCCACTTTTGTGGTGCTGGGAATTGAACTCAGGACCTCAGAGACTGCAGAGCAGCACTCTACCAACTGAGCTAAATCTCAGCCCAAGTCTAACATTAGAGTATAAAAACAAAATTGAGAAGGTAAAACTCCATCTTACTATAAATTGAGAACTAAATCACAATATAAATTTCTGGTATTAAATATGAATGAAATGTATATTATCTGTCACACAGTGCATCTAAGAATGTTCCAAATTTAAAAATGTCAGAATAACTTCTATAAAATTGTCTTGTAACCACTGCCCTTGTCCTACCTATGCAGTTGTTGGTACATGAAGAGGCCACATTTCATCACACACAACTGCCTCAGGGTTTCTCCCAGTCATGTGCCCTGTATCAAGGCTCAGGATAGGTCATAGGAGTTGATATAGGTGGAGAAGAGGAATCTGGATTTGAAGTCTGACCCCTGAGTTCTAATCCTGGCTCTCCCTCTTATTAGAAGGGTAGTGCTTATTCATTTAGCTTTTTAAATTTTTAATAGACTTTTTATTTTAGAGATGTTTTGGCTTCATAGCAAAATTGAGAGGAAGGTACAGAGATTTTTCATACCCCATCCCCAGCCCCAATGCTTGCATAATCTCCTGTACTATCCACATCCCCATTGTTGTTGTTGATAGGTGCCATTGAGTCCATGTCCGACTCATAGTGACACTATGTACAACAGATGGAACACTATTGTCAGTGCTTCTCTGCCATTCATAGGGTTTTCAGTGGCTGATTGTTTTCTGGGAGTAGGTTGCCAGGTCCTTCTCCCAAGTCTACAGCACCTGGTGTTCCCAGGCAGTCTCCCACCCAAGTACTAACCAGGCCTGATCCTGATTAGCTTTTGAGATCTGATGGGATCCGACATCACAGAGTTACAGCCACAGGGGCCTCACTTCCCTTCCTCCTTACTACAGTCTGACTGCCCTTCCACATGCACCTCCCCCTAAACTCTGTCTTGGACTACATTAAAGTGAGATTAGGAAGCAAGATTTAAGATAGAGAGTAACAGACCAATGATGAGGAGGGATACAAAATGAAAAGAAATATTTTATTACTTACAGGTCCTGAGGGTTACATGCGATGCCTGGAGGGATGCATGTGTGGATCTGTGCACATATGTGCACATGTACACACAGACATCAGGGAACTCATGGAGGTGGGGGAGGGAAATGGAAAGTTGAAGAGAACTTTGAGGAGAATGCTATATCTTTATGCTTGTATCTTATATCTTTATAATTGGCATTGCACATTACAAATCTAATGTTACTTTGCTAACTATAATTTGCTTAGTCTGATATTCTAGAGTTATTGTTGTTAGGTGCCATCGAGTAGGGTCCAACTCGTAGTGACCCTTTTAGAGTTTTCAATGGCTGATTGCTTCAGGAGTGGATTGCCATGTCCTTCTCCCATTTTTGCAGTGCTAGGGATCAAACCTGGGTCCTCAGAGAGTGCAGCATGGCATTCCGCCAACTGAGCTAAACCCCAACTCAAAGGATTCTAATAAGAAGACAAATTTATTCTTTTTGGTAGCAGAAAGAAGAGATAGGTAGTCAGATTTCAGTTTGATATAACAGGTGACCTGTGCCAAAGGAGTATTAAGCAGAGACTGAATGATTAAGGGATGGGCAGAGATACTGGAGAAGGAAAAGCAAATGCAGGACATGTTTGTGTTTAATTCTTTAGAGTGTAGGATTTTAAATTCATGAGGACACAGAAAGAAAGGAGAGATTGGGATTTTTCTAAAATTACCAGGACATTCAAAATCTGTTCTTAAAGACACTTTGAACCTCTTGGCTGCTTCTTTAGCCTTGGAGATCCAGGGCACTCTGGAGATTGACTATCTTGAGACATGAAACAAACAGTGCCCACATGGATGTGTGTGGTCCCACTCACCAGTTTGTGGGTGCCAGCATGGAATCCTGTCTCTGTCTCCATGGCATTAGGGCTGTAAGTCTGGAGCTGGAAGCAGAGATTGTAGACTTATGACATAAAGGAAGTTCTCTGAACTGTTTATTTTTGAGGCATCATGAAATCCTCAGAAATAAAGCTTTCATATTGTGGACATGGAAGGCCCATGTAAACCTGGGATGCTTCTCAAGGACAGGGCGTCCTTGCTTAACAGGTGCTGTTCTGGAGCTGTATTAAGGGGCACGCACAGTTCAGGGCCACTTACAGGGGATGGAGGACTCTGTCAGTCACTTCCTTAGAAGCAGAGCAACAATACACTTTACTTCTTTGTAGCCTGTGGGGATTTTTTCAACATAGACTTTACACTCCTGGTCTTGACCAGTCCACACTGTTGCCCTTCACCCAACAACCCTGACGGCAGCATTTGTAGTATTTTTGGAACTCTCCATGTTTACTCTTGCTGCACCCCTTTCTCACCCAACAGGCTCTGCAGGAGCCCTCATGGTGCTGCTCCCTCCCCAACAGCAGACTTTCCCAGCCCTTTGCTCTTCACACTGGCCCTTTACGCAGACATATGGAGGTGTTATTCTGTTCAGTTTCATTATTCTGTTCTCACAGCACAGTAATAGCTCACTGGCAAGAGAGCCTGCTCGTATTGAATTTTGTGTTGTTTCCTCATTCCTGGAATGACACCTTTGCTTTCTTCACTGTTCCTTGTGTTACTTAGCTGAGCTCACTCTTGATTGCACAAAAACAAATGGAACATGAAAGGCCAAGTATTCCGAAGGAGTCAGCCTGTTCATTGTGATGCATTTTTTCTTTTCTTTTCCTTTATTTAATTTTCTTTTCTTCCTTTCCTTTCCTTTCTTTTTCTTTCCTTTTCCTCTTCCTCTCCTCTCCTCCCTTCTCTTCTTTATTCCTTTTATATTTTTTCTTTTTGCAGTAATTGGAGGGTGAACCCAAAGCCTTCACACATACCTTGCAAGTACTCTACCACTTGCTACACCCCTAGCCCATTTTTAAAAATTTGGAGTCAGGGGCTCACTAACTTACACAGGCTCCCTCTGGCCTCTAACTCATGATCCTCTTGCATCTCCCTCAGGGGGCTCTAGGATTATAGGCGTGTACCACTGTACCTGGTGATAATCTTCCAATTAATAGTCTATTGTTTAAAATATTATTGCAAAGAAATTGAGATCATTCATTTTCTCTAAAACATTTTTTGTGTTCTAACAAATGTTATTTTCTTAGTACTTTGTAATTCTGATTGATTTTGATTATATATTTGTAGAGTATTTTCCTCCTCTAAACAGAAATAGAAAGTCCTTAAATATTTTCTTTTTTCTCTCTCTCTCTCTCTCTTTCTTTCTTTCTTTCTTTTTTTTTTTTTTTTTTTTTTTTTTTTTTTTTTTTTTTTTTTTTTTTTTTTTTTTTTTTTTTTTTTTTTTTTTTTTTTTTTTTTTTTTTTTTTTTTTTTTTTTGTTGTTGTTGTACTAGCGTTGAACCCAGGGTCTCACGCTTGGATGCTTTGCAAGTGCTTTACCACTGAGCTGCACCCTCAGCCCATTTTTTTTTACTTTGTGAGACAGGGTCGCACTAAATTACACAGACTGCCTCTCCTCTCTAACTTATGATCCTCCTGCCTCTGCCTCCCAAGTCACTGGGATTGCAGGTGTGCGCCACCTAGCCTGGCTAAATATTTTCTTTTTCCTCTTTTTTGAGGAAGTCTTTGAAATAGTCACACCCACACACAAATGAACAACTGGGAATGACTGACCCAGGTGAGAGGCCACTGGAATTTTCTTGTACTTCCAAATGCTTCTTGGAAGTGCCATTTTCACTCACCACTATAGACCTCAAAGCTACTATGGACCTCCCTACCCTATGGGAGGCCAGTTCCTGTTTTCTAATCTCACTTTAATGTAATCCATGATAGAGTTTGGGGGGAGGTGCCTGTGGAAGGACAGTCAGACTGTAGCAAGGAGGAAGGGACGCGAGGCCCCTGAAGTGGTTTTCTCATTTCCCTGCTGCTATGGTGCTACCACAGGCTTATTCTAAGCCTCTCATGCTTCCACAAACCCTTCCTCTTGGAAAGCCCTCCTGCAGTGCTTGCTATAGTATGGGACACCTGGTGCTTTGTGAACTAATTTTGCAGTTTAGCAACTGTTATTTCCGCCATTCATCATGCTTAAATGACCTATCAACGATGCCTAAGTAGTCGATGTATTCATATGGGTTTAGGTATCCATGAATGGTCTTCAGTTGAAGGGGCAGGTGAGGAAAATGTATCTTTGTTTTATATTTATTTGTTTGTTTGTTTATTTATTTATTTATTTATTTATTTATTTATTTATTTGCAGCACTGGGGGTTGAACCCAGGGCCTCACACTAGCATGCTTTGCAAATGCTGTACCACTGAGCTGCACCCTCAGCCCATTTTTTTTCAGTTTTTGAGACAGGGTCTCACTAAATTACACAGGCTGCCTCTGGTCTCAAATTTGTGATCTTCCTGCCTCTGCCTCCCAAGTCATTGGAATTACAGACATGCGCCACCACGCCCAGCTGAGGAAAATGTATCTTTGCACATACGTGCACACACACACACAATCTTAAAAATGAAATTGTAAATAATGCCTTAATTATGTTTAACTCTTGAAAATAGGACATAAAAATTCAAACTATGAGAGAGAGTGAAAATAAGTCTCTCTGTAAGCTTTACGTCTGAAAGTTAATCTCTCAGGGATGATCACTGTAAACCCCTGTACGCCTGGCACACCCAAAGGGTGGAGAACCCCCCCACCCCACCCCCAGAAGGATCCCAGACAAAGTTCTCTGGAGATCAGTGTCTAGTTCTGCAATGGTTTATTGGGTTGCAGGAATAGACCCAAGGTCTCTCCACACCAAGCAGTCCTCAAGGTTTATATAGTGCCACAGTCCAGCTGCAGCCTAGGATCCAGGGTTTCCTGAAGGCAGATGAGGAGTCGGCGATTGGGTAACAGACACAGTAGCTCGGAGACTATGTGAATCTGTTCTGTTTATTTTTCAAACAGCTTAGTGTTTTATACAACTTTTTTAGGCTTAGGTCATGCAAGCAGTAAGAATAGCACATGCAGTTATTCATGAAACAAAGTTTCACAAGCACTTGTTAATCATATCAACCCATAGTTCAAAGCATAAACTTTATTATTGTCAGATAACAAACACCTGGAAGGTCCATCTCTTCTCAGGCTTCTTATAAATGATAAGCTATAATAGGGTGTTTGAACTCTATCCTTATTTATCATTTTAGCCCCTTGCTGATTATATGTTTCTATGTAAGGCAATGCAGGATCAGGCTAACCAAAACATCAGCTTCTACTTTTTTCCCTATAGCTGGGAAGTAAGGTCTGCCTTTAGATAGATAAATACCTCTCCATGTTGTATATTCACTCTTTTCCCCCAGCTGGGAGCCATAAATTGTCAAGGAGACTTTTGTATTGAGGGAACAGGCCTGTTTCTTTTTTAAATTGTACTATACTTTTTTTTGTAAACCTTAGCTATCATAAATTGGGCCACTTCAATCCAATTAGGGGCTAACAACTCAGCCTGTTGCAGCAGAATCATAAATCACTTAATGTTTGAGTTCCAGGGTAGAAGTTGCTGGTCAGCTCTAACTAGAATATTGTCCACATAACCTTACAATTGGAGGTCATTACTTCTAATTCATTTACACATTCTCTCAGTCGTGTCATTTTTTCGGCATTTGTTTTATTAGAGTTTAATACAATATTATTTATGAGTATTAGTCCTAAACATAAAGTAATCATAATAATTAGAAGCAGTAATCCTATTTCTAGAAAACAAAAAAGCACATTTTCCTTTTCTCCATCCCCATCCATTTCTTGGAAGATGAGTTCCTTGAACCCCTCTTCCCCATACCCCAACCTTGTCAGACAATATGGTTAGAAATGGCTGTGGCAATATAGGCTAAAACCACAAATGGATAAGTCAATCAAGCATGTCAATTTGCTGACAGAGTACTCAGTGACAAATGCTCCAACGAGATAAAATCCATCATTCAGGACACTTGTCACCAAATGCACTATTCAGCACTATCTGTCAAGCTATCTAATACACCAATCACTATCTGACAAGCTAGTTTGCTTCTTAATTCTTCTGCAGATCATTATGTATCAGGGTTAGCTTGCTGCTGCTTCAGGTTGTGACCCATTTCTCTCCAGGCGACTCCACCCCGGCCTGCCCACAAGTCCAACAGATTGACTTAGCAATCTTCTCAATTCTTCAGACAGCACAGGTCACAGTGGCAAAAATCCACAAGGGCTAACAATCACCATTACCAAGCTCTCATGTCTCCTTCCACAGATATTTATGCATAATAAATATTTTACATATTTTACACAAATGATAAATGTTAAAGATGCTTCAGTTGAGCACACTGAGTGGTTTTTATTAACCTTATAGATATTTATGGGCCAGGCTTTGGCTCAGTTGGTAGAGTGCTCCTCTGAACTTTCTGAGGATCCTGGTGTCATCCCCTGCACAGCAAAAATGGGAGAAGGATGTGGCAGTCCACTCCGGAAAACAATCTCCAAACAATCAGCAATTGAAAACCCTGTGAGGATCAGTATGAATCAGACCTGACTTGACAGCACCTAACAACATAATGTCATCTGACATTATGATACATAACTTCACTATCAGGTCTACTATGTAGTACCTAACTTGTATTGGGCATATAATTACAAATTGATGACTTAAAATCTATTAAGGAGAAAATAAATATAATGAGTTTTGAAAGAGGCATCATTGTACCAATATGTTCAAAAAATATATTTCAGTTTTGCTTTTCCTACAGTGTCTCTGTTAAGCATGCTTACATGGTTACCAGGTATAGTCACAATAAGAATACATGTATGGAGAACTGAGATGGATTTTTATCGCACATTCCTTTCGTAGAAGGCATTCATTGTCCCTGCTGTTTTCTTAGGTGATTTAGAAACTTGTTGGTCCTGAATATTAAGGATAAATACCATATAGTCTTGAATCTAATCCATACCCTTTCAATGATTTTAGAGGGCTACAAAAACAGAAGTCGACTAAAATCACGTGGACCCCTTCAATAATTAGAATGGATTAGAATGGTGTCAGAATCTGATTTTGTAGCCCTCTAAAACTATTGAAAGAGTAAAGAGTAGATTTGAGAATATACTGTACATGCTTACTGGATAGTTGGTACCTTCCTCTAAGCATGTCTTTACCTACTTAGGGATTACACTATACTGTTTTGTAAAAACTGAATTTGGAAGGTAAGCAGTGGAGTTCACTCTTAGTGATAACATTTGTTGCACTTGCAAACCTATAAATTCTGGCAGAAGAGTTGGGAGAATGAAGTACAAAGACAGTGACATTAAAAAAACCACCTATTTTTAAGAGCAAGTTAAAGTACAGGGGAGACAATTATCTCAAAATATATGATGCAACTTTTTTAATATGTGGGAATTATGGTTCTGTAAAATATGTAAGTTGATGAACATCTGAGCAAAAGTGATGTAATAGTTGCATAAGGGGTATCAAAAATCTTATTACTCTGTACCCCACCAACATTTATAAATAAAAAAATTTAAAAAGAGCAAGACAATTTCACAACTATTTTCAATATTCCAAGGTTAAAAGACAAAAGATTTCTCAGCTATAATAATCAAAAGCAGATAAGGGTGAGGAAGTCACCTGGAGTAATGGAAAATGATCTACACTTAGGAATAAACTTGAGTTTTCACAGTTGTGCGTTCACAAGTGTGACCTTGATCTTGGCCAGTTTTCAGGTGTCAATTTTTGCCTGTCAGACTGAGCAGTAGTCTCTTACTTTCTTTCCCAATCCAATATTCTGTTCCTAGGAAAGGATTTCAAGTAATTTATTCTCTCCTAGCTCAATAAAAAAATGCTGAATTCTGCATTGATATTCTTATCTGATAATTTGAATTACTGCATCTTTCTTAAGCTACTTAACTGCTAAGCCAAAAAAAAAATTTGAACCAAATATAGAATAGTGATTATTAGAGGCTGGAAAAGGTATATGTGTGGGAAAGGGTGGGTAAAGGGCAGCTGAATTTAATTAGTGCATACTGTATGCATGTGTAGAAATATCACACTGAACTCCATTAATATATATAGTTAATATGTGTCAATAAAAAATAACACATTAAAAATACTTGATCCCTGAGTAGTTCTAGTGGTAACCCTTATTTATTTATTTATTCTTCATCAGTACATTTAAATAATCACAATTAATGCAGCTAAAAGCTCTGCTCCACCACTGAAATTATGGCAATTTATTAATTTCTCATATATTACACACTTCTTGATCTTTTTTACTTGCTGACTCCCTTGAGAGTTATCCTGATTGAGACTTTGGGGAATTGTTTAGTAATAATTTATTATTATTGCTGAGTATCTTTATTTAAAATACTTAATTATAATTATAACAACTTAATTATAATAACATATTTTTGGAAGTGTAATGTACAAATGAAGGATTTAGAGCTCAACAATTGTCATTAAGTGACCACACACATCACTGCCTAAGTCAATATTGCTAGTACTCTAGGAGCTTTTCTCCTATCCACTGTATACCACTTGCTCTTTTAAATAGGGCTAAATTTTTGCCAGTTTTGCAGACATCTTTCCCTATAGCTTGACTTTTTATTCCATTAAATGGGTGCTTTTATAAGTACGAGTTATTTATTTTCATTTTAATGGAGTCTCATGTATCCATTTTTCCTATGATTCTATTTCGTTATAGCATGTTAATTGTATAATCCTGAATAGCTGTGATTATATATGTGTGCTATGGTGCCCAGGTTGTTTGTTTTCTTGATGTTAGCCATCCTGCCTGGGGTGAGATGGAATCTCAGTGTAGTTTTGATTTGCCATTTCTGACATGGGTAAAGATGCTGAACATTTTAAATATATTAATTGGCCATTTGTACTTCTTTTGAGAATTATCTGTCAGTTAATTTTCCCACTTATTGATCGGGTTATTTGTTCTTTTGGTATTTTAGTTTTTGAGTTCTTCATGTGTTCTGGATATTAATCCCCTGTCAAATGAATAGCTGGCAAAGATTTTCTCTCATTCTGTAGGCTGTCTCTTCACTCTGGTAATTGTTTCCTTTGCTGTACAGAAGCCTTTTAATTTCATGCAATCTCATTTGTCAATTCTTGTTATCTCCTGGACTATTGGAGTCCTGCTCAGAAAGTCATTGCCTATTCCTGTATCTTGAAATGTTTCCCATGTTTTCCTTAAGTCATTTCAAAGTTTCAGGTCTTACATTAAGATCTTTGATCCATTTGGAATTGATTTTTGTACAGGATGAGAGATAGGGATCTAGTTTCAGGCTTCTGCATGTGGATAGTCAGTTTTCCAAGTACCTTTCTTCGAGAGGCTGTCTTTCATCCAATGTATATTTTGGCACCTTTGTTGAGAATCAGAAAGCTGCAGGTGTATGGATTTCTTTCTAGGCCCGCTATTCTATTCCACTGATGTACACATCTTTTTTTGCATGTCAGTACCATTTGTTACTACAGCTCTGTAGTATAATTTGAAATCACATATTTTGATAACTTCAGCATTGCTCTTCTTGCTCAGAATTGCTTTGGCTATTTGGAGTCATTTGTGCTTCCATATCAATTTTAGGATTGTTTGTTCTTTAGTTCTATGAAGAGTATCATTAGAATTTGGTGGGGACTGGATTGAATCTGTAGATTGCTTTTGGTAATACACTGTATAGCCATCTTCACAATGTTAATTCTGCCAGTCCATGATCATGAGAGTTCTTTCCATCTTATAGTGTCTTTAATTTCTTCCTTTAGCACTTTACAGTTTTTATTGTAGAGGTCTTTAACATCTTTGGTTAAGTTTATGCCCAGGTATTTTTTTTAGGCTATTGTGAATATGATTATTTTCTTGATTTCTTTCCAGTGAGTTCGCTATTAGTGTATAGAAAAGCTACTGATTTTTCTTTGTTGATCTTATATCTTCCTACTTTGCAAGAATTGTTTATTGTATCTACGAGTCTTCTGGTGGAGTCTTTAACCTATAGGATTATGTTGTTGTTATGTGCTGTTGAGTCAGGTCCAACTCATAGTGACCCTGTGTACAACAGAACGAGATACTACTCAACACTGTTATCAAGCCTGGCACTATATCTGACAGTACTTCTCTGCTATTTATAGGGTTTTTGATGGCTCATTGTTTCAGGAGTGGGCTCTCAGGTCCTTCTCCTACAGTTCACCACCCAGTATTCCAAGACTGTCTCCCATCTAATTACTAACTAGGGCTGACCCTGCTTATCTTCTAACATCAAATGGGATCAGATGCCAGGGTGGTATGACTGTAGACAATCAAACCATAGCAAGATATATTTGTATTTTGGGAAAGCCTAGTGTATCATTCTTTTTCTTCTAATTGAATGATTTAGCCCATTTACATTTATTGTAATTACTGGTATAATGGGTTTAAATCTGCTTTATTTCTGTTTTCTATTTTTACTATTTATGCTAGTCTCTTTTTAACTCCTGTTATTGCCTCCTTTTGTACTATTTTCCTTTATTATCTTAGTAGTTATGTATTATTTTATTCCTTTTTACTATAAATCTGAGTATTATAACATGCATTTTTGATTTATTAAAGTCTAATATAAATTTGTGCTTTATCATTTCCTTAACAATGTAAGTGTCTTAGTATACTTTAACTCCATTAATCCTCTTTTCTATTTACTCATATAACATTTTCATTATGATAATAATTTGTTATTTTGGACCTCTGCACTTCTATCTGGGACTTTTCTTCCCTAATTCAATTTTTATTTGCTTTTTTTTTTGAAATTTTTACTAGTAATTTTTATTGTACAACTTAATGGTTCTCATCATGACATTTCCATGCATGCATTTCATTGTACATTGATCATTCAGTTTTTCTTTGTATTTCAAAATCCATATTTTACTTTTATTCTTAAAATTTATTCTACACTTCTGGACTGGTGGTTAATATTATTAATTTCCAGAAACTAACTAACAAAATATAGTTAGTTTCGGTTGTACTGGGAACATTAAGGAAAATGCTTGTTTCTTTAAAAAATCATTGACCATATTGCAATATGTACCTCAGATCACTAGTTTCATTATCTTTCCTAACAAGAAAAGGACTTCATGACCTCATACTCTTATGGAAACATTTATGCTCTCTCTCTCTTGTTGGAATTCACAGTGCATTTTAGATCCTGAGGGGCTGCTGTGGTAAAACAAAAGCCATTTAACTTTATTAATCAAACATTCAATAAAAATATTTGATCATGAAATATTGTGGGAATCTTTAATAAATATTTCAAGAAGCAGGGATGTGAAGCACACACTTTGGGAGAACCTCTTTAAGGGTTATATAGTTCTGAGATGCAAATAAAAATTTATTACTGTATGAGATTTTCTTTTTTTCCTAAATTAGGCTATTCTTTGTCACCTGAAATATTCTTAATATGTCTTGTTCCAGTTTCTGCCTATTGACAAAGTCTTCCACAGAACTCAGTTTCATGATTGCAGTGGTAATATAGCATGACTAGTAAATACAATCAGTTCTGGTGCAAGTGGGTAAAGCACTTATAAACTGAAGCTTGCATTGGGTTAGAGATTTGCATAATCTGTGCAGAGGGGCATGGTGATAACCCTCATCTCACATTTCTTATAAAATAAGGAAGCAGGCAATTATTCATTGCACTCTCAGGACTTCAGTAATTCAGGAAGCACATGGAGGAAGTAATTTCAACTCCATCTAGAGATCTGGTGGGATTTATTTGTATGGCAATATATTGAGTCTCCAAATCTTTAAGGCACCTGTGACTCTTTTATTTAAGTCAATGTGCAGAATGGGACATTTTCCCTATCATTTTAGTCTTTTCCCTTTCCAGCTTCAAGCCCAGCTTACTAGTAAAACACTCAAACTTGCTGTGTCCATCAGATCCCATTGAGGAAGCAGGGATTCTCAGATTGAGTGTACATGTATGGTGTTGCTGGTGACTTTGAGTCATTAGGGACCTATGGAATGACTTTAGGTAACTCATCTGGGGAAGGAACTACTTCACATGTGGTAGTGTGGTAAGCCACTAGCTGCCATTCTCTTTTCCTTCCTTGGGAATTCTCAAGGAACTCAAGAAGCAAGCCCTTATTGCAATCCCCTTCTTATCTTTGATGCTGCACACATGCTGCTCTAACTCATGTTATATTATTAGTTCCTACTTTCTCAATCTTAATTAAAGCAGAAATGACTTATTTTAATCTACCATTTTCAAAAGTCAGCATTGTTGCACTGTGATTATCCACTGAAATGGGGTTGGCACAGAAAAATAGTGATATTTAAAATATTACCTATACTATTTTGGTTTGCTTTTCCAGCAAATCTTAATTTAGACCAAACGTCTTCTCTTTACATATGATTTTAAATAAATAGGCATTTATGCAGTGGATCAAAATTCTAATTGTTAGCCTGTCAAGTGTTATTATCTGAACTGTCTTCTGTCCTTAAAAACCTTAAGATATCTTAGCATTTACTATTGTATACTATTTTTTAAATCCCATATACAAATGAAATAGCTAAGAAAACATCCAATAAGTCTTCTATAAGTAGGCTCTGTATATATCATATGGCTCTGTATCTTGCCCAGGAGGCCTGGTTCACTCTGTTGTCCTGGGCCAATCATATGTAGTAACTTTCAGAAGTGTCCCATTTTAAGAATACATTATATGGTCACCAGATCTGTAAGCTACTTTAATACAATTACAGAAATTATTAAAGAACAAAGAATTATTTACTTTGGCATTTAAGGAAAATAGATGTTTTTGATTGATCAATAAATATCTTCTGGTAATACTTTTAACTAGGTCAGTGGATCTGGTTTCACATCATTTAAATCACTCATAAATCAATTAAATACAAATCTCTGAGGGTAGGGTACAATCACCAATATTTCTTAAAGCTTTATAGATAATTCCAACATGCAGTCAAGGTTGAGAACCAGTATATTTTTTGTATATTTAAACTGATATCCTTTTGAGAATTTTAAAAGATGTTTTAAGTAAAAACATTTAAACAGCATATCTATCTGATGTTTGATTAAATGTGAAACTTGTTAACTGTGTATAGTAGACTAAGTCAATGAATGGTTTTGAAGCAACCCATAAATGATTGGTCAAATACGTCTCTGCCAGTTTAATCACAAATATATTTCAGCAACTGGGCTGTTATTTCTTTTCTTTTTTCTTTCTTTTTTTGTTCTTTTTGCTAACTTTGGAGTCTTTTATAAGAAATTTAGGTGTACCTGGTGGTTCAAGAAATTCTTCAGAGAAATACACAATAATAAATCCTGGAAATGAACCTGAATATCTGTCTCTTCAGCGATGCTGTAATAAAATACATAAGATTGCATAATTTATACAGAAAAGAAATTGATTTACTTATTTATTCTTGTTTTATATTTATTTTTATTTTAATTGAAATTCTTGTATATATTTATGAGGTACAGTATGGTATTTCAGTACATGTATATAATGTGTAATGATCAAATCAAAATAATTGGCATATTTATCACATCAAGTAGTTGTAATTTTTTTTATGTTAGCATTCAGTGGACTTTCTATAGCCTATTTTGAAATATATAATTAATTATTGTTAATCATAGTTATGCTGTGCTAGAGACCATTAGAAATTGTTCCTTGTATCCAGTTGCACATCTGTGCCTATTATTTATCGTCTCCCCATCTTTCCCACCTCCTCCTCCACCATTCCCAGCCCTCCCAGCCTCTAGTGACCACTATTTCACTTTTTTAAAAACTTTTTATAAGGAAAGGTCTCACTATGTAGCCTAGACTATCCTTGAACTTTCAATCCTTCTGCCTCAGCATCTGGCGTGCTATGTTTACAGGCATGCACTATCCCATCTGGCATACTATTCTCCTCTTAATCTCTATGAAATCAACTTTTTAGCCTTCCACATATAAGCAATAACGTGGTATTTGTCTTTGTGTGTCTGATTTATTTCACCTAACTTAATATCCTCCAGGCTTATCCATTTTACCACAAATAACATGATTTCATTTTTATGGGTAAATAATATTTCATTGTGTATATATACCATATTTTATTTATTCATCCATTGGTATACACCTAGGTTGATTACAAATTTTGTGGATAGTGCTGTAATAAGCAAGGGAATACAAATATCTCTTTGACATGCTGATATCCATTCCATTGGCTATATGCCCCAAAGTGGAATTCTTGGATCATATAAGGAGAAAAACTTATTGCTTCTAGAGATTGAGAAGTCTTAGATCTAGGCACCAGAAGATTCAGTATTTGGTAAGGGTTTGTTCTCTGTTTCAAAGATGGTACATTTTTGCTGCACCTTTATATGGTGGAAAGTTTAAGGAGGCTCCCTCAATCCTCCTTTATGAGATATTAATCCTATTCATGAAGGTGAGCCCTCATGACTTAATAACCTGCTAAGGGTCCTACTGCTTAATATTACTGCATTGGATATTAGGTTTCAACGTATGAATTTTAGGAGCCCACAAACATTCAGGCCATAGTAATGAGTATTTGTCATAGAATAAGAGTTATTAGCTCATTGGAATGGGATCTGAAAAAATTACAAAGAATTTGGGGATTTCTTACTTAGATGACTTTCATCCAGGTATTTCTAGGAGACAGCAACGTGAGTTATCTCTTAAAGAGAGACCCTGATATCAGTTGGGATGGGGAATTCTGTATTCTGTCTGTTCTCCATACAAACTTGGTAAATACTTCAGAAGAATTTGAGAATCTTCTGTATTATGTGTTTAATGTTTAAAATAACTTTTAACTATTTAAAAATTCTTTTTATTACACATATCATTTCTTGGCCCCTATAAATTATTACTCTTATTCTGGGTGTCTTTAATATATTCCTGCTCCATTTTATTTTGGTTTAAAGATTGAAATCTCCTTATTCTACTCAATTATTATATTGTGAAGAAACACATTTCATGAAATTTTCCATAAAGAAGTCAAGGTCAGTTTGTTCTAAAATGTTTTAGAGGAGATGATATTGTATAATAAAGTTTCCTTGGAGAACTTAAGGTAAAAATATTTAGCTGTATGAAAACTACTTGACTGCAAAAGACACAAGGTAAGCATTTTAAAGATCTCAAAACAAGATAATGAACCACATATCAGAATTTACCTCAGTTCAAGTATGCTTTTAAAAATGTAGCAATTAACCTCTTTGAAGCTTTTATTTTAGCAAATGTTACTTTTGGAAGATCAATTTTGCCTAAAGAATATATTAATACAGCGATTTTAGCTTCTTTCACTTGTGACCTGATATTCATGTAATCAACTACATAGGCCTAAAGATGGCTTACTAGGCCCTGAGATTTTGAAAATGAATGTGTATTGAAAAATGAATTTTCTAGGCAGTAGTTCTGAAAACGTGGGTTACCTGGGAATTTACTACAAATGCAAACTCTTGATCACCTTTGAAAACCTACTAACTAATATGTTTGTTATGGTGCCCAGATGCTTATGCTTTTGCGGGCCTCCCAGAGGATTCTGATGCACCCTAAGCTTTGTGATTTCTAGGGATTGAAGTGTGATGTTAGTGAGATAAGGATGAAATTGATTTGTATGGCTAGATGATATGAAAACTTGACTAGGTTTATTGTGACCTTCTAAGAATTTGTTTGTGGAATGCACTTTATATGTGCCCTAGCCAGGCAGTATGACACATACCTGTAATCCTAGTGACTTGGGAGGCTGAGGCAGGAGGATTGTAAATTCAAGGCGAGAGGCAGCCTGTGTAATTTAGTGAGAAATGTCTTAAAATAAAAAGTAGAAAAGGGGGTGGGGTTGTAATCTAGTGGTTGAGTGCCCTCACTTCAATCCCCCAGTACCACAAGGAAAAAAAAAGATTATATGTGCCCATGCATTGTTGTAATTTCTTATTGTTATAAAATAATAGGATAATTTCATGTGCACACATGCACATAATTTGCTTAATTTTTTTTATTTCTCCCAATGGATCAATGCAGTTCACATTTTAATAGTAAATATCTAGCTAACATCTGAACTTCTGAATATCCTTTTTGCTTCTACATAAGTTATATAGATATTTATAAGTTCTTTTTTCTTTTATGGTACAGGGATTGAACTCAGGTCCTTACACATACTTTGCAAGTGCTCTACTACCGAACTGAACCCCCCAGCCCTTTAATTTTTTATTCTTTCTATCTTGAGACAAGGTCTTCCTAAGTTACACAGGCTGTCTCTGGCCTTGGACTTGCAATCCTCCTAACTCCACCTCCCAAGTTTCTGGATTTACAGGAATATACCTCCACTCCTGTCATTTTCCATCCTTTTAATTTCAGTCTGTATCTGTCTTTACCAGTGAGGTATATTTCTTGCAGGCAACAGATAGTTGGATCTTTTTTCTAAATCCAAGCAGCTACTCTGCATTTTTTCATTGGAGTATTAAGACCATTTATGTTTGGGGTTAATATTGAGAGATTATTTACTGATTCATGTAATTTTGTTGGTTATTTTCCTGGTTGGTTTGAATATTGTGTGTTTTCTTTCTACCCTATTCATATTAGGAGTTTGCAAATTTACAGAGTTGGACACCTTTGTTCATCTATTCCTCTGGTAAAATTTATTCTTTCCTCTGCTGTCATGTTTATGACTGTCTTTCTTCCTCTTCTCAGTGTGGAACTGCTTTACATATCTTTTGGAATGCTGTCTTTGTGGTCATGGATTGCTTTGTGTTTACCTTGGAAGGTCTTTATTTCTCTATCAATTTAAAAAGGCAATTCTGCTGGATATAGTAATCCTGGTTTGCAATTATGTGCTCACAGGGCTTGATATATATCATTCCATTCTTTCCTGGTTTTTAGGGTTCTGCTGATATTATTTTAAAGATTTTGCCTTTGTAAGTGAGTTGCTCTTTTTCTCTTGCAGCTTTTAATATTGTTTCTTTGCTCTGTAGTCTTGGGATTTTAAGTATAATGTGTCACAGAGAAATTCTTTTCTGGTCATATTTATGTGGGGTTCTAGATACATCTTGTGTTTCAAAGTGCATAGCTTTTCCTAGATTTGAGAGAGTTTTGTTATAATTTCATTTGCTAGGTAGTCAATGTCTTTAATTTGTATTTCAGCTTCTTTTACTGTTCTTAGGTTTAGTTTAGTCTCTTGATCATGTCCTAGAGTTCTTCAAAATCATGGTCATGCTTTTTTATTTTTTATTTTTTGCATTATTAGGATGTTAAACCCATGGCCTTGTGCCTACTTTGTGAGTGGTCTACTAGTGGGTGGTATCCCCAGCCCCTTTATTTATTTATGTATTGATTGATTGATTCATTCATTGCAGGACTGGGGAGTTGAACTCAGAGCCTCACATATACTTTGAAAGTGCTTCTTCACTTGAACTGCATCCACAGCACTCTTTTTGGTTTATTATTAGTTTTTATCTGGAGATAAGGTCTTGCTAAGTTACTCAGGCTGACTTAGGCCTCAAATTCATGATCCTCCTGCCTATGCCTCCTAAATTGCTGGGATTATGGGTGTGCACTGTAGCATTCAGCATACACACACGTGCACGCACACGTGTGTGTGTGTGTGTGTATTTATTTATCTTGAGACTGGATCTTGCTAAGTTATGCAGGCTGCCTCTAATCTTGAAGTTGTGATTCTCTTGCTTCTGCCTTCCAAGTTGCTGAGATTATAGGTGTGTGCCACTGTGTCTGACATCTTCTTCTTCTTTGTTGATGTCTGAATGTAGTATTTTTTCAACCTTATCTTCAATCCCTATTATTCTTTCTTGTGACTAATGTAGTCTATTGGTGATTGTTTCCGCTCAGTTTTTTATTTAATTTTTTTAGTTTTTCATTTCCAATATTTCAGGTTTTTTTCCCCTAAATCTCCATTTCTTTGTTGAATTTCTCATCTATGTTGTTGACTTTCTTATCTAGGTCCTGAGTTGACTTGCTTACTGTATCTGCTTATTTATACACTCTTTGAGATCATTGACCATTTTTAAAATTAGACTTTTGAATTCTTTGTCTTGCCTTTCAAGGATTTCAGTATCTTTGAATTCAGTTATTGAGGACTTATGATCTTTTGTAGGAATCATGTTGCCTTGCTTTTTCATGTTTCTTGTTTTTCTGTGTTAAAATTTCTATATCTGTTGCATTATATATCTTTTCTGGTTTTATTTAGGGGTCTTCTTAGTGAAAAGTCTTTTCTTGAGAGCTTAATCCCCAGTACTCCTTATGGAGGAGAGAATAAACTGCTTTAGTGGCAACACCACCAAATCAAACCAGATATAGAAAAACAGCTAAAATTGATTAAAACCAACTACTACACCACCAATGACCATAGAACAGAATGTGGCAAGAATAATACAGAGTAAATGATGAAGTTAAAAATTAATTAAGAGTAAAAATAATTATGAATGAAATAATGGAAGCGGTAGGAAAAATTGAGAAAGCACAAGCAAGGTTAAATAAAAGAAAGGAAAAAGGAGAAGAAAGGGAATGAACATTAGGAAGAAGAAAAGACCATGAGATAAAAAAAAAAATCTGATTTCATGATAAAGAAAATACATATAAATAAAATTAGGTAAATATTAGAAGAGGAATAAAAGTTTTAAAGCTTTTAAAGAAATTGAATAAAGTAAATATGATAGTAAATGTATAGCAAAAAGTACTAAGGGAAAATAGGGAAAGAAGAAAGAAAAAGGTTAAAAAAATTACAAAGTATTGGATCAGCTTCTTTCTGGCCCTTCTAATATTGTAGCCTGCCAGGTGGAGGGGGTAGACAGTTGGAGTTGGTGTTTCTTGTCTTTCCTACCATTCAGGCTGTTGTTGAGTCTGTTCCAGGTAAGGGTAACTTGTCCCTCAGGACTGCATTCACCTTAAGCCCTTCCCTTTGCATGCCAGTGGTTGTTTCTGGCCACTTTTAGCTTTGTAGCCTGTGGGCAAGGCAGGTTCTCACTCTCTCCAGAGGCTCCCCAGTTTGTACATCCCGAGTCACCTAATGTGCCAGCTAAGGGATGACCCCAAGTGCATTGAAGAGTGGGGGAAGCAACAGATCACTGAGACCTCTACTAGAGGACTGGTCTCCATGCTTTTAGTTCTTACCCAGCAGTGAACTGGGAGAGAACATGTGGGAGAGAAGGGACTGTGGAAATTGACTGGTATGCTAGACCTGAGTTTCAGAGTTCTTAGTCCGGCCAGAAGCAAACCGTGTGGCAGAGAGTAGCAGAGGCTAAGTAGCCCACTGACCATTGGCTTGGGACTGTTAGCCTTCACAGTTACCCACAGTTGATGGGGCTTGTCTCAAGACATAGGGAGCAAACCACCAACCACCAGACTCTTCACAGCCCAAGCCTCCCATTACCTGAACTTCTCAACATGCCAATGATTGTCCTCCTTCCTCTTCACAACTGCCTTGTACAGCTGTCTCCCACCCAGACACTGTGGCAGGGAGTCTCCAGGCTCCCTGACTTTTATTATTCCTTGGTGTTTGGCTTCCAGGGTGGTGCATTCTCAAATCAAGATCGTGCCTGGCTAAAGCCCTCTGAGATACAGGGAATGACGAAATGGCTTTCTTCTTCAATGCTGACTTGTCACACAGGAGGAGTCACAAATACCCAAATGGATTTCAGGTTTAGGAACTATAGGCTTGTCCTGTGCCTAGGACTACCAGTCTCTTGTCACCAGGGCTGCCTAGCTTACCTTGTGGATGGGGCTTCAACTTCCCCTCTTTACAGTGGCCAGCCAGGGCCAGGCTGTGAGCTGCTTCTTGTGTTTTGCTGCATAGCCTCTGTTTCTCCATGGTTTTCAGCTGTCCTTTCACTTCTTTTGTGATTCTCAATGCTCTTTTTGTTTCTTTCTTCAGAATAGAGCCTATCATTTGTTTCCCTAGCTCTTGTCACTCATAATGCCACACCATGGGAACTTCTCACCCTCCATCTTACTCCAGAAAACAAATGATCTATCTTTAATTTTGAGAAATCTGAGTCTTTCACCTTTGAGTTCCTATCTTTAGTCTTTGGACCCATGTACACAGTAAGTATCTTCTGCTTTTTTGGTCAGTACTATTACGAATGAGTTCAGTAGTAGACCCAAGAGGAGTCAAATGATTTATAATGGAAATGGCACATAAGACTAGTCATTTTTTTTAACTGAAGCTTCTTTATAATATACATGTCAAGACCAGGGAGGAGAGACACTCACTAAATATGTAGGTGCTTGGGAGGGTGAAGAGAGGATCTATAGATCCTTGTAACTTATTGTCTCAAAGATGGGTCCTTTGTCAATATAGACATTAGGGATGTTGTGGCCATTATAGCTTCTGCTTTTAGGGGTATAACTCAGTAGTAGAGTGCTGTCTACCGCACATGAGGCCCTGGGTTTGATCTCCAGAATTGCAAAATAAAATCTGCTTTTATGTTATGAAAGTGATAATGTAATTTTGTCTTTATAGAATATTTGCTGCCCTTCCTGTAGTCTGCTGTGATTATTATCTCATGGTATATCCATTGACCATGTAATGGGGCTGGGATTTAGCTCAGTTGGTAGAGCGCTGCGCTGCAGTCTCTGAGGTCCCGAGTTCGATTCCCAGCACCACAAAAATGGGAGAAGGGCCTGGCAATCCACTCCCAAGGCAACCCCAAAACAGTCAGCCATTGAAAACCCTGTGAGGGTTGCTATGAGTCGGATACTGACTCGACAGCACCTAACAAAAACAACAACAACAACAATTGACTGTGTATGTTCTTTATGGGTCCAGGAGGCCACAGCCCACCACTGTCCTTACAGGGACTGCTTGAATAGTCTTTCAAAAGGTAATCCCTCATTGATTGCAGGACATGGGAGGATTTTTCCATTTTTACTGTATTTGAAATAATTGTTTCAGTCAATTTCAGATATTTTGATTATACCTTTCCTCCCCCACAATCCTAGCATTATGAATATATTTTTGCATATGCCTTTTTTTTTCTCAGAATGCGCATGGTACATAATTCTCTTCAGAGAATTTGAACAGAGACCTGGTAGGTACAGACTGGTCAGAGACATTATGTAATTGGAGGAAGGCCCCTCTGATCCAAGGTAGCACTTGAACTAACCTGGGTAGAGGATAGTGGCTGAAAAAGAACTTTCTTAACTGGAATATTTTAGACTAAAAGGAACTGTTTTCTAGCAATACAACCCTCAAGGAGGGGTAAGTTTGGTTGATTTGTCTAGATTGAGCTTCTACACAATCTCAAACTCCTGGGACAAGCAGTGCAGAACTAGATAATGCCTCAAGCCAGGTGGCAGGAGAGGCTTCTCCAACAGGCTTTCAGTTAGATAATACAGTGCAGTGGAACGCTAGAACGACAGGATTCTGTGTGTGCACATAGGGAAAAGAGGCTCTTGGTGACCCAACTGGAGGTGGTAAGTCTTCCTTTTTAGGTTTTGCATGGACTCTTCTAAATTGGATGTTGGGTGCTGGGCTTGTATAAAGATTAGCTGACTAATGAGCACTTGGAGACTTCACATGTGGGACTTCCTTTCCTTAGCAGAATTTCTAAACCAACGGGTGCTGGATTTGGCCCTTTCCCATGGCAGCTGCATTCCATGGTAGGAGCCACTCCTGGGCAGATTCATTTCCCACTCTGGCTCCAGGGTTATTGTGTGCTTGGTCAAGGAAATGGCTAAAAGGGTAGGTGGTGAGGACATATCGAGTTAATAGTTCAGAGAGTCCTGAGGTCTGTTGTTAGGGAGGGATGGGAGAAGGGATGGCTCCGTTATCTTCTTCAGTTCCCTGGGATGGCAGGAGGTTGGCCAACAGGCTCTTTGCTGGCAACTTCTTTCTAACCACATATGTTTTCTACTGTATCCTCCTCCTAAGGTTTTCACCTGCCTTCAGGAACGATCATTAATTATTTTATACTATTTTGTAGTTATGAGAGGATAGAAGTCTATATAACATGTTTATTTTTCGATTTTTCAGAAATTCAACCTTTAAACTTTTTCCTAGGATCTTATATATAAAGCTATGGGATGGTCTATATTAGAGTTAATGTATTTATATTCAAATATCATACAAGAGAGACAACTTCAAAGAGGGACAAAGACTCATTTTATGTTTATAATTAGTTATTGTAGTTGTTGTTATGTGCTGTTGAGTTGAGTCTGACTCATAGTGATCCTTACAGCGTTTTCAATGGCTGATTGTTTCTGGATTGTTTCGGGAATGGATTGCCATGTCCTTCCCTTACTTTTGTGGCACTGGGGATGGAACCTGCATCCTCAGAGAGTGCAGAGTGACACTCTACCAACTGAGCTAAACCTCAGCCCATAATATAATTGTTGTTGTTTGTTAGGTGCCTTTGAGTCAGTGCCTGACTCATAGCGACTCTATGTGTAACAGGCTAAACACTATTGTCATTGCTTCTCTGCTATTCATGGGGTTTTTAATGGCTGATTGTTTTTTTGGGAGTGGGTTGCCGGGTCCTTCTCCCAAGCCTATAGCACCTGGTGTTCCCAGGCAGTCTCCCATCCAAGTACTAACCAGGCCTGACCCTGCTTAGCTTCTGAGATTTGACAGGATGGGATGTCACAGTGGTAATAAGAGCATTATTTTCTAATTATTTGCTTAACAGAGAACAAATCTGTAAATAGAGAGAGAAATAGTTTTATCTTATGCTCTGAAATTATAGACAATATAAATGGATAACAAAGTTTTTGGTGCATTAGGTATAATCCATATCTTCCTAGATACTGGTAAGAACACAACCACAAAATAAACATGCAGTCCATCAGTTCAATTTTATAAGTTCTCTGAAATATCCACCTGTTAGAGTGAACCGGCCATAGTATTTATCTGATATTTGTTACTGTTGTGAATTGCAGTTGAGTAATGTCTGATGTATGGCTACCCCCATAGGTTTTCTTTTCTTTTTTTTTCTCTCCCTTTATTGGTAAATGATGGTAGAATACAGTGTAATACAACATTGGCTTTTTTCATTATACAACTGTTATATCACTTTTGGTCATACTTTTATCAACTTACAAGGTTTATGGAGCCTTTTGAATAATATGTAGTAAAACTCAAATGAATATTTGGGTTATATTCCCCTATTTTTCTAATACCTTACAGGTTTTCAATGGCTGCTTGTTTTGGGATTGCCTCAGGAATGGATTACCACGGGAGTGGATTGTCACATCCTTCTCCCATTTTTGTGGTGCTGGGGATTGAACCCAGGTTCTTGGAGAGTGCAGAGCAGCACTCTACCAACTGAGCTAAACCCCAGCCCCATCAGATATTTAGCTACCTTAAAAAATATTTTAATCCTTCCTGAACAAATCATTTTTCTCTCTGTCCAGTTATAGTCCAATACTGAGCTATACTTGCTTATGTATCTTTGGAAGCAATTGGGTCTTATTTATGATCTACACAACTGAAATTATAGGCAATTCCTACATGTAAAAGAGGCATAATTCAAAACTATTTGAAGTCAGAATGCAGTTCCTCAAAGGAGCAATGATAGGAGTAGCTGTTAAATTCTCAGGTTAGCATAAAAATTCCAAATTTTCCAAAGTATGATCTCACTGTAGTCCTTCTCATTTATGACAAGAGTATGAAGCAATCTGTTGACATCCAAATATTTGTTGTTATTGTTGTTGTTAGGTGCCTTTGAGTCAAGTCTGACTCATAGCAATCCTCATAGGGTTTTCAGTGGCTCATTGCTTTGGGATTGCTTCAGGAATGGATTGCCACATCCTTCTCCCATAGCCAAACAATTAATGAGGAATTTTTGTTTTATATTTTGGTGCTTGAGTGAATTGAGTGAATTAAGGGATGATGAGGCAGTAGAGGAAAATGTCTGGTGAAACTTCTTCCATTATTTTCTCATCATGTCTTCCACCACACAGCTTTTCTTTCTTTAGATTCACATGAGTACCTGGTATACCCATATGTTTGGATTGGATTAGGTGGTGGTTTTTCTCACGTACTGAACAGAGAGCATGAGAAAGATAAATTTACATGAAATAATAATGATAGAGTTGGAAAAGCGTATGGAAGGTAAAGGTAAAGAGGTTCCTTCTAGAGACAGATAATTTGAAGGTGAGAAAAGAGTTTGGACAGGAGTAAATTATCCCTCCAAAGAGGAATTAAGGAAGTGTTGATGGAAAGAGTAATTAACAGGTTTGTGAGCGAGCCACCAGGTGGTGCTACCATCTCAAGACAGCTTAGTTGCTTTTCAGGATGTGTTGCAAGCTTGCTCTGGGTACAAGACTCACAAATGGTGGGAAGCATCAGGTAGCAGCCCTGTGGCTTTCTGTTCATATGTAAGACGTGAAAGCCTACAATGAGAAGCCTGTTAGGTGCCATCGAGTCGGTATCCGACCCTCATAGGGTTTTCAATGGCTGACTGTTTCGGAATTGCCTTGGGAGTGGATTGCCAGGCCCTTCTCCCATATGAGAAGCCTAGTGAATATTTATTATATTAATGAGTGATAGCTTATGTGAGTGTACTTGTATTTTATCAAATTCAGATTTATCTTTTCAATTTTTTTCTTCTCTTTCAAAGGGGCTTCACTGTTTCAGTTATCAAAATTTTACTCTAAATCTCTGTAACTATTTTCATAGCCATTATTTTTATGTAACTTTATCTTTGGCTTTTAAAAACCAAAGCCCCTTCCTATCTACTTTTGTGAAAGTCTGGGACACTGTGCAAACAAGCACAGGCACAGAAAAGAAAACTGAGGAAAGAGTAAGGATCACAAGCAGAAAGGAATATGGTTTGAAACTCAGTTAGATGGAAAACGAGTAGAGAGTTTTGGAGATGAGAGATTTGAAGTTAAAAATTTGATCTTTGGTGGTACCACTTACGCTTACAGCTCCTGAGACTTGAGAGAGACATGAGAAGATGTTTGCAAATAATTAAGAGGTAAACAGATATTTTTCTAATGTGACAAAGGAGACCTACCAGATCTTGAGTCTGATTTGAATAGAAAATATAAGTACTACTTTGTTGCTGAAAGTTTTTGTCAAAATATTTGAAATATGTCTAAGTGTCTTCACCATAATTAATGTAAGACATATGAAAATGAAATATGGCTATAAAACTATTTTTTTGATACAGAGCTTAAATTTGAGAAATGTTAACTTTCTAGGATTCTTCTACCACTGAATCCTGTTTTTCAAGTCAATGAGTAAATAGCAATTATGGCTAGAAAATAATGACAAAGAAATTTCATCAAGGGAACTAAAAGGCTTTTTTTTATCATAAGGAACTAAGTTCACAGCTTCTTGTCCAGACAAAGAATGAGCCTTCATTTAGGTTTCAGTTGACTGTAGAGCAGCCATCAATAAAGGAAGGCTTTCTATGGCAAAATAATACAACAGCAGGAAAAATGTAATTTGGGGCATCTAACCTAAAACTTCCTCCACATTAGTGGCAATTCCTTAAACAAACCACTAAGAATTCCCAGTGCCTCACACTAATGTGTTTCCAAAGAGTGTTGTGAAGAAAAAAAATGCCACCAGAGAGATGAGAAGCTATGTGGTGTCTAAACCTGACCTTTCTCCTGGGGCTCACGCTCACATCCACTCTGACTACTCTACTCAATATCTGCAGTTGGATGTCCCACATGCACTGTAATCTTATCACCTCTGAGGCATTTCTGACCACCCAGGAGTTTCTCCTTTGTTGTTGTTGGGTGCAGTGGAGTCAGTGTCTGACTTATAGTGACCCTATGTAACAACAGGCAAAACACTATTATCAGTGCTCCTCTGCTATTCATAGATTTTTCAGTGGTGGATTGTTTTTTTGGCAGTGGGTTGCCAGGTCCTTCTCCCAAGCCTGTAGCACCTGGTGTTCCCAGATGGCCTCCCATCTAAGCACTAACCAGGTCCGACGCTGCTTAGCTTCCGAGAGCTGATGGGATCAGGATCGGATGCCACAGTGATATGTCTGCAGGCCCTCCTTAACTATTCTGGTTATGTTATTTCAGGTCCTTGTTTGGTCTGCACTTTCTCTTCTATTTGTGTGCTTATATGCTCTGCTACTGTCCTCTGAACTATCACCTGCCCCACCCACCCTGGACTACCATGTCTAGGTTTTTGTATTCCTGTGCTGTTCATTTTCTGCCTTTACAGCTCTTATCACAGGAATTTCTTATTAGCCGCACCTGCCAGAATGTAAGCTGTGTGACAAGAGGTCAAATTTACTTTATGCACTGCTGTATCATCAGCAACTATTCATGCCTGGAATATATTGAATCAATAACATTTATTGAATGAAGGAGAAGTAAAGTTTCCTATATACGACAAAGAATCAGCCTAAATAGTACACCATATATGAAAGGTTGTTGTTAGGTGCTGACGAGGCGGTATCTGACTCATAGCGACCCTTATAGGGTTTTCAATGGCAGATTGTTTTGGGATTGTCTTGGGAATAGATTGCCAGGTCCGTCTCCCATTTTTGCAGTGCTGGGAATCGAACTTGGTACCTCAGAACTGCAACGCAGCGCTCTACCAACTGAGCTAAATCCCAGCCCGTATATGAAAGGTAGGTTGGATTAAACTTGCTGTGGCTTCACTCTGCCAACAGAGAAGAAACAGGATGGGTGGAGCAGATGAGGAGTAAGAGGTGGGAGGTGATGGTGGTGGTGGAGACAAATGAAACAGAAAATCAGCTTCTTCCTGGGTAATGGAGCTCTTCCTGACACCCTTCCCTCTGCTTTCTTTCTCCCCTTTCTCACTACTTGGAGCCACTTAATCCTAACAGTTTATGTGTTACTAAAGTATCTGCAAGAAGGCAGTGCAGCATTCAGAAAGAACAAACTCTAGTAACATTTTAAAATTTCTCTTGCTATCTATACCTTTACCTCTGGAATTTATTACTCTGAGGGGTGGGAAGAATGACACAGATAAGATTGTTTATTTGGGCTCTAAGAATCTGTCTCCTTGTGGCCCATCTCAGGAGCCAGCCACATGTAAACACATCCTGAATTGCATCTGTTACAGCACTGTCGTTGTATTTATGGCTTCAAATTCCTAAAACTTAATGGTGAAAAATATATGTATATGTATAAAATACATGTTTACCTGTGCTCCTGGCAGAAACCAAAAGGAGACTAATGAGAATCTAATCCATGCTCAAAGCCAGTTCTATGAGTTAGAGAGATAGTATCCTGCTTGCAGATTTGAATATTGGACATTTAAGACTTTTTTGTTGTTGTTGCTGTTGTTAGGTGCCATCAAGTCGGTGTCTGACTCATAGCGACCCTACCTACAACAGGTGAAACACTATTGTCAGTGCTTCTCTGCTATTCATAGGGTTTTCAATGACTGTTTTTTGGGAGTGGGCTGCCAGGTTCTTCTCCCAAGCCTATAGCACCTGGTGTTCCCAGGCAGTCTCCTATCCAAGTACTAACCAGACCCTACATTGCTTAGATTCTGAATTCTGATGGGATCAGACACCATAGTGGTACAGCTGCAGGCTAAGAATTTTTTTAGTGTATATTAATTGTACAAAACAATGAATTTCATTGCAACATTTTCTTACATACATAAGTGTACTTTAATTATTTCACTACTCTTCCCAAAAAATACCCTCTCTTATTCCCCTTCCTCCTTACCCTGGGCATTTAAGACTTTATAAGATATCAGAAATTAATAGATTTTCCCCTTGTCTTTGACTACTTATGAGCCTATGCAAGCCTTCCTCTCCCTTGTTTTCTCTCCCTCGAGTGCCTCCCCTGTTCTCTATCAGGGTAACTTCTGTGTGACCTGCAAAACTCACCTTAGTCATATTTGCTGTCCACCATGTTTTTTCTCCATGGCTCTCCCACTGTCCCATGGTTTATTTTCATTGCCCCCATGTCTCCTCACAGACTATAGAATTCTCCAGAAAATAGCCTGAGTGTTTCACTCTGCTGGAAAAGTCAGGCAGAACTCGCTTTCCCATAGACTGCATCACTTTTGGCTAGAAAGAGTAGAGTTTCCCTTCTTCTGGGCTGGTGACTCTGGCTCCCTTCTAATTATCACCCCCACCCCATGCTCATTAGATTAACATACTAATATTAATATACTGAGCACAGCCTGTCACAGGGAGTGATCTATAGACTTTCCTTCTAACAGAAGGCCATGGAAGCTGTAATGTACTGAGTGTATCCCTCAAAAGTCATATGTTGAAACCCTAACCCCCAAATGATGGTATTTGGTGGTGGTACCTTTTAGAGATAATTAAGTTTGGATGAAGTCCATGGGGGTGGAGTCGCCATGAGGACATGGGGTAGGTCCTTAAATGAAGAGGAAGAGACCAGAGCTCTCCCTCTCTCTTCCATGTGATGTGAGAGATGGTCTTCTGGAAGCCAGGAGGAGAGCTCTCAGCAGAAGTGAATCACCTTGACCTTGGACTTATCCTTCAGAACTGAGAGAAACACATACATGCAAAGCACTCAAAACTGTACTTGGGTATGTATAAGTGCTCAGTCCATGTTAACTGTCATTATACATGTTATCCTACAGCTGAACATGGAACACTGATTCTCATGCATGTGACCAATGCCTTGCTCCAGGCCTGCTGTGGCTCTTGTACAAAACATGTGTCTCTTCCACAGGAAGAAATTTGAGCTCTTCTGCATGGCTGGCCAGCTGGCTGATATTTCTGCATCTTAAGACATAGCAAACACTAGGTGTAAATCCTATAAGCCTGTTGCATTGTGGAAGGGGCAGCTGGACAGCATAGCTCCTCAGATGGATTCCTTCCCCTCCCGCATCTCTCTGTGCTTATCTTCCTTTAGCATCCTCCCAGAAGCCCACAGTCTAAAAATTCTTATTTCTCCCAAGGGATTGAGAAAATGGTAGAAAGCACATGGGTCCTAGATATTGTTCTAAAATATACATCTGGGCATGCGACTCATCCTGTTTGAAAAAATCTTTAATAGTTTCTCATCTCATGTGGGAAAAAAATCCAAACTTTCTCAAGCAACGTTCAATATCTTGTACTGCTGACATTTCCCGTCTTTCCTTTCTATTGCCCTTTGCTCATTTCCACAGATGTCTCCTTACCCCCATTCCTTTTGCACCCCATTTCCTCTACTAAGAAAGTTCTTTCCTTTGCCTGATGATCACCTGCTATCCTGAAGACTCAGCTCAAATGCCCCCCTTTGTGCTTTCTTTGACCCTCTTGGGCAAGGTTAACTATGCAGTTTTCTAATCCAGTCTCTACATTTACTTATTACAGGATAAGGGGACCGTCACTGAGAGAGACGTCCATTTAAAAGTTGCCCCAAACTTCTCTGAATGGAAGGGGCAGCATATCACCTTGGACAGATTTTTATTCTCTAGAAAATCATCCAAGAGGCTCTTTTAAATTATATTTGGGGGCTGAACTCCTCTGTGGAGAGTTTACTTATTCATTAACACCTCAGAGTATGGATTTTTTACTCCCCTACACAGTCTAGATGTACTTTTCTTCTTTTTCTATACATTATAGCTTGTTGTTAGGTGCCATTGGATTGGGTCTGACTCATAGCAGCCCTACTTACAACAGAACGAAACGCACCCTGATTCTGTGCCAGACTCATGTTCTTTTTTATGTTTAAGCCCATTGTTGCAGTCACTGTGTCAGTCCATCTAGTTGAGGATCTTCTTTTTTTGTTGTTGTTGTTGACCTGCCATTCTTCCAAACATGATGTCCTTCTCCATGGATTGGTCCCTCCTGACTACATGTCCAAAATACTTAAGACATAAGGCTAGCCATTCTTGCTTCAAAGGAGCACTCTGCTCTGATTGTACTTCTTCTAGGACAGATCTGTTGATTCTTTTGGCAGTCCATGGTATATTCAATATATTCAATAATCAGTGCAATGCAGTATTGTTCAGAAGTGGAGCTTTTGTGAGGTGATTGGATCATGAGGGCTCTAACTTTATCCATGGATTACTCCATTGATGAATTCACAGATGAATGGACTGTTGGGAGAGGGAAGAAACCAGGCAGTAGGGCTGAGTTGGAGGATGTAGGTCACTGTGGGTATGTCTTTGAAAGCTATGTCTTGTTCTTGGCCTGCCCCACCCCTCTTTCCACGTCCTGGATTCTATGTGGTAAGCAGCTTACCTCTGCTACACCTTTCTGCTATGATGTTTTTGCCTTGCCACTGGCCTAAAAGCAGTGGCGTCAGCCAACTGTGGATGGAAACCTCTAAAACTTGAGCCAAAAATAAACCTTTTCTCCTTAAATTGATTTTCCCAAGTGTTTGTCAATGGATTGATCCATTGGTGAATTCATAGCTGAATGGGGGTCTGCCTTTCAAAGGTGTATCTTATTTCTGGACTTGACCTTTCTGTCTCCCAGCTGCCATGAGGTGAGCGGCTTTGCTCCATTACATGCTCCCTGCCATTGTGTTCTGCCTGGACACAAGCCCATAGCACTCAAACCAACTGACTATGCACTGAAACCTCTGAAGCTGTCATCCAGTATTAACTTTCCTTTTTTTGAGTTGATTTCCTCTAGTGTTTTGTCATAGCAATGGACAGCTGACTAATACAAGTGAGGAGGAATAGCTTCCATGACTCACAAACTTCTATTTCCAACTTAGATCTGTCCTTTGATCTCTCGATTCATGTGTTCGGCTGCCTTTTTGATATCTTTTTGTCACTGATCCAAAGATATGTTGCAATTGGTGTATTCTTCATAGATTTTACAGTTTTTCAACCAAGATTTGGGCTTCTTAAGTTTTCTGTATTTCAAGATATGACCCCACTGTCTATCTAGTTAACCTGGAAATACAAGTTATCTTAACACATCTTTTTATCCACCATATCCAATATGTCATCAGGTTCTATTGATTTTAATATTTCTCAGATTAACCTATGTCTCCTTTTTTTTTTTTTTTTTTTTTTTTTTTTTTTTTTTTTTTTTTTTTTTTTTTTTTTTTTTTTTTTTTTTTTTTTTTGCAGTTACCAGGGCTTGAACCCAGAGCCTTGTGCTTGCATGTTTTACAAGTGCTATACCACTGAGCTATGCCCCCAGCTCATTTTTTTTATTTTTTGAGACAGTCTCACTAAACTATGTAAACTGCCTCTAGTCTTGAACTTGTGATCTTCCTACCTCTGCCTCTCGAGTTGTTGGGACTACAGGCATGCGCCAGTGCACCTGGCTGACTCCCCATTTTTATTGATCAATGCAGCACACCCACCTGAGCAACTCTGAAATCACTTTTGAGCTGGTCTTTCTGCAAGCTGATTTTCCTCCACGGTAATTCCTACTAAGCAACCAAAGAGACTTTTTCTTCTCTATAGGGAGATATGATTATGTTCCTTAAAACTTTAAGTGTCTAGCTGAATTCCTGTTGCTCTTAAGGTATTACCAAATCCTTTAGAAGGCCTCCATGGTCTGTAGAGGGTGGTTCCACTACCTTCCCAGGCACATTGAGCATTCACTCCTTTAACTCCTGCTCTGTCTGGGGATTTCTACTGGGTCTTCAGTTTTTCAGGCAAGTGTTTCCTGCCTTTCTGACTAAATCAGTTTTCCTCCTATATGTAGCACTATGTGCTTTCATTTTGTAACTCTTATCATAGTTGAAACTATTCATTTGTGTTGTTTTGTTATTCATACTTGTCTTTTCCACAAATCATGAGCTCTAGGAGGGTAGAGTCTGTTTAACATTTGAGCTTTTAGTGGTTAGCACAGCAACCAGTGGACATTCAAGGAATTGAACTAGTAATTATGTAAATACACACACACACACATGCCTTAGTCAGCTTTCTTGTCACTGTCCTGACACAAACAACCTAAAAGTAGGAAAGATTCTTTTTGGCTAACAGTCCAGAGATGTCAATCCATAGTCACTCTGTTGGTTGTGTGCCTGTGGCAAGGCAGAGTACTGTGGTAGGAACTACATAGGGGAGCAAAGCTGCTCCCTAAGTGGTGGTTAAGAAGCAGAGAGAAGAAAGGCCAAGGTTCCAGTATCCTTTTCAAGGACATCCCTCCAATGACCTTCCACTAGGCCTCACCTCCTAAAGGTCCTACCACCTCCCAACAGTGCCATGGGCTAGTGACCAAGCCTTTGGGGAGACATTCCAGACACAAACTACAGGAATATGCCTATAATCTGGTGGTGGTGTGGTCACTTAATAGGCATTTGAGGAGTTGGAGACATCAGAATATGCTTATCGTGAAGGGACAAGTGATTGAGCTGCCTCTGTAGAAATGATAAGAGAATCTTAGATATGGGTGGCATTATGAGGAAAGAATTGAGTAGAGAGGTAAGAATAACACAGTGAGTCTAATTTTCTGAAAACAGTGGTACCTTCTGGAAGTGTGCGAGAGAATTAATATGGCATACATGATGGCCTCAACAGATGCAGCACTGGAGGTGTTAACATGTTTATGCCAACAGATTTGGAAAACAGCTACTTGGCCAACTGACTGGAAGAGATCCATATTTCTGCCTATTCCCAAAAAAGGGGATCCAACTGAATGTGCAAACTATTGGACAATATCATTAATATCACACACCAGCAAAATTCTACTAAAGATCATTCAGAAGCAACTGCAGCAGTATATAGACAGGGAAGTACTGGAAAATCAAGCGGGATTCAGAAGAGGGTGGGGAACCAGGGACATCATTGCTGAAGTCAGGTGGATATTAGCTGAAAGCAGAGACTATCAGAAGATGTCTATCTGTTTTATTGACTATGCAAAAGCATTTGATTGTGTGGATCACAACAAATTATGGATAACACTTTGGAAAATGGGAATACCAGAACACCTAATTGTGCTCATGAGAAATCTGTACATGAACCAGGAGGCAGTTGTTCGAATAGAACAAGGAAACACTGAGTGGTTTAAAGTTGAGAAAGGTGTGCGTCAGGGCTGTATAC